>OLMO02000301.1:7791301-7815299 GCA_900291935.2 Cassiopea xamachana
ATATATATATATATATATATATATATATATATATATATATATATATATATATATATATATATATACATATATATATATATATATATATAAAAACTTATACATTTAGTCATTATTAAGTCTACTTATAGTCTAGAGTAGAATTTTAACTATATTTGCTCACAAGGTCACTAGATAATTCTCAGTAAGAGGTCAATTACTACTTGCTATCCCTACTACAAGGTGCACTATAACAGGTATGCAAAAAAATTATCATAATGAGTCTTCCAGCTTACCCCCTACTCCATCGTAATTGTTGTTGTTACTCTTGCTTACCGTAGTGCTTGAGTCCTTGTTTCATTTTTACTAAGATTCAATATCTAATACATTTAAGTAGATGAATTGTGGTTGTATACTATGGTCGGGTTTGTTACCCCCACCCCTTTTTTGTCCTTAGCCTTAGTTCACCTGGGTAGTATAGACCTCACTAGGAATTGTCCCTTGAATTTTAGCTTGACCAGCCCCCAGTTCTCTTTATTGTTGTGATTGTGTTTTAGTCTTCTTTTTATGTATTTGCTTAAAGGCTCATTTGGCGTTTCCTAGAAGGGCATTGCTATTGCTGATTTACATATATTTTACTGAGATCTAGTCTAACTTAGTTATTGTTACCCTTACAGTTGTCATTCGTGGTATATTGGCTTTCCTTTGTTGTTCACTGCAGGTGGGTTAGGAGTTCGGCCACCATTAGTACAGCTATATGACTATATGTTATGCACTGATACAGAATAGGAAAACAAAAACAAAAATAGATAAATAAACAAGTAAAGAAAACAATAATTACTGCAGCAATCACTTGGGTGTCACTTTGTATGGAGATTGTGGCTACACTAGTGCTGGTTATGTATATAGGGATCATCTTTTTTTGGTGCTTTGGTATGTTATTTTTGGCCTCATAATTTGCAATAGTACTTTTGCTCAGTACGTGGATTGTAATTCATTCTACTTTGGCTGTTACAATGGGTTCATATTTTAGGCCAGATTTCACTACGTCAATTTCTTACATTTTGGTGCCATTCTTACATTTTGGCCACATTGTTTTGGCCATTTCATTCTTGGCAATGTTTTTACATTTTTGGCCACATTATATTTGGCCATGTTCTTACAGTATTTGGTCACACTATTTTTGGCCATATTTATACATTTTTGGCCATGGTTTTGCTAGAGTTTCTATGGCATGCAGCCTTGCTGGTAAACTTCTGGGCGTCACTATGATGGCCTTGCCTTCTCTCCTATTCTTGGCTTTCTGTCCTTTTCTGTATTTCTGTCCTTTGCTTCACTTTCCCTTTCTCCCCTTATATCTAGCAGTCCTTGCAGTTTTCTGTGGAGTTAAGGTAAAGCCTAGAGTGGCATTAGGTGGGGTAACACACTTCTGTGTTCTGTGGCCTGAACTTTATAATTGCCCTGAGCTAATCACCGAAGTCAAAAGGGTGTATTGTTCAGGCAAGTTGGGCAATACACAATCAACCATTTTCCTAGAACTTAGTAGGCATTAAATGGGGGTTAGACTTGTTTAACCCTAGCATATGACGTAAGCTCTAGGGGTTTGGTACTGGGATAGGCTAAGCCAGGGTCCTTTGGCATCATGGGATGTAGAGGAATGAAGTGCCACATGTGTCATATCACAAGCTAGAAGGGTGTGCTTGAGTGGGAAGAAAAGTTAGCCAAGATTTATTGCACTCCCACCCTCCCTTGGGACCATTCTATAGGATCCTTTCTTCTGCTGCTGCTATCTCTATTTCTGTACTGAACTTTCTTCTTCCTCACAGTACTTTCTCGAACCATTTGATGCAGGTGTATTGCTCTGGCCTGAAATTTATAATTTCCCTGAGCCAATCATTGAAGTTAACAGGGTGCATTGTTCAGGCAATTTGGGCCATACACAATCGCCCATTTTCCAGGAACTTAGTAGGCATTAATGCCTTTCATCTATTGAGCATTGAGTTGCTGAGCATGTTTTCCAAACACAATCATTCAATCTCTTCTCTTAAGCAAAAACATGGCCTGTATGTTCAGTGGTGTCAGTTTACATGCGGAGGAGGCTCCCCAGTGCTATACTTTTACTTGGTGGGATTTTGTGCTCACCTACCCAAATCCACTTTGAAGCCACATTGGTTTGCAGCAATTGAGGTGCCTCAACACGCCCCTGAACCAAAAATTGGCAATCTTCTACCATAACAAATGTAACAAAATTTAGGTAAAGCATTTGAGCTAAGCAATATATAAATTTACAAAGCTTCTACCTTTACTTTCATGCTTTACTTTTCAAGTTTCTCTATTGTTTACTACTTACAATGTACTCTGGGCTATTTTCTCCCATAAAGAAAATCTAAACAGCTGCTGTGCAGTTTCAACCACCATACATGTACGTACCTTAATATATATGTAAATATTAAAGCAGGACAATTTTAGAGGGTTTTCTGGGGGCAATTACCCCAGTAGGCCCCTCCTTATGCCCCAGTAGTTGAGAGATAAGCATCACATTTACCCCAAAATAGGCTCTTTTTCAATCAAAAGTAGTTAACAGTGTCTCACATAGCTGAACTTCACATGTGTGAATTCAGGCCTATTCAAGGGGACCTTACTGAAACTTCTTAACTTAAGGATAACAGTCCATTTGAGGGTTTTTATATACAGAGGGCCATTTGGAGGATTTTTGAGAATGGGATTAGGAGAATTATCTGAGTGAAATGTATACCAATGAAAATTACTAACAAAATTTTGCCAAGCATGTCTAGATTTTTGACAACTTCATGATTCTCTATGCTATAGCAGATAGGCCTACTGAATAGAACTCTTAAGTACACGTTTCCATCCAGTTTCTGTTGCTAATCTAAGAAGTGTTTAAAACTAAATACACTGAGTGATGCTAATTAATGATGCCAAGCAGCTTGCCAACATACTTTGCAAATCTGTTTGTGGAGCTACATAGCTTCTACTAGTACTTGTGTGACTATTAGTATTTTCATTTGTTCTTACCACTGGTTTTGCTTTGGTGCTGGTTTGCGTTTTAATGTAAGCCTTTCTTTGTTCTGCAGATTATACAAAAATTTACAGCACTTCTATCAGATAAATTTGCCATCACTGTAAAGACAAAGTTCCTTGCAAGCTCTGGCATGGGAAATGAATAAAAAATACTGTGGATATCTTGTAATGCATCTATTGATGTTATCATTATACTATCTTGGGTACTCTAATTCATAACCTTGATATAGAAGCATTTAGCAACAGCAACATGTGTCACACATTCAACCCTAGATCCTATACTAGCTGCTTCCCCAGTGATGCTGTAACCCAATAAGCAAGAATACAAGACCTGATGTGACTAGCAGTTTATTTTGATCAACAAAGGCAAATTGTGAATCATACAAGATTCCATTCCTGAGTAACATGGCATGGACACATTTCAGTATATTGAGTTCAGTATATTCAGTATACAGTGAATGAAATACTTCTTCTGATCATAATCTTTAGCCATAGAAGCACTAAACTCAATTGCATCTATTACAAATTTACATTTTTGTATTGGCATAAAAGTGATTTTGTAAATCCATTAGCTACTTTAGAGTAGCACCATTTTTTCTGCAGATTGTAATGTACTTCTCAAAACTGATGATTTTCTATGTAGTTTGTGAAATAAATGGAACCTAGCCTGTTGTTATCATTACTTTGCTTTCACTTCAAGAATTAGGTGGCAATAGTAATAGTTCTTTATATTGCATCTTGCTTGGCACCTCTTTTTTCCTTTCCTCATAATGTATTTTGAAGCTATATATTTTGTGCGCATTTCTAGTTTGCTTTTTTGATTCTGTAGAACATTTGCAAATATCAAAAGTGTCTTGCAAAGCTATTATTATGTTTTACATTACTCAGTGTATTTTTGATGAATAATTTACTGCAGTGATATACTCTTTAATAATATTAATATGTGCTTGGTAATAAAACTAGTCATATCAATTGAAATTTAGTCTGCCATACAATTAATGCAATACTACTATAATATCTAGTAAAATAATCTGCATAGGCACTACTGGAAAGTCTAGTGGCATGGAGTGGCAAATCCCAATCCTCCTAATCACTTTGGCAATTCCAATCACATGTAGAAAGCATTCCTAGCTTTGAAACCATTTGAACATTGGAAAATATCCTTCAACTGAAAAGTCAGCAACTAGATACATCATTGTGGGGCCTTAGGCCACCACTGCTCCAGACAGTTATTTCATTCTGTTCTGCATGGGCTATTTGGAACTGTTCTGCAATAATGAATTGCTACACAGCAAGCTTTCAATACAATTGTGATATGCCTACTTAATATTCCGTTAACCCTTTTGTCCAATGTAGTAAGAGAGTGTCGGTACCAAAACTATATTGTGTGGAATATCAATTCTTGACTCTTCAAATATTTTGAAGTCAGCGCATTACACTCCAAAAGCAATTTACATTATTTTTCATTAATCTATTATGCATTTTTTATGAAGCGCTAATTCAGTCTCTGCATACCTGCTGAATGTAAAAATAGCTTTTTAAAAGTTCTAGGTATCATATTCATTGTCTCTAAGCATGACATGTACAGCAGTGTATAGAAAGATGATTTACCAATTACCAATGTTTATAGTTTTGACTAAGTTTACCATTTTTGACCACTAATGCCAACAATTCTTGGCTAAAATCATTATGGAAACCAATCTATAGACAGATGTGTCAATCTGTTGCATTTCTCTTGCTTTGCACTTTTCAACAAGTGAGCCATTCCATAGAAATGGCACATACTCAAAAAAACATGAAACCAACCAACTTCTTCCAAATATGAGCTCTACTTGTAGTTTGGCACTACATACTTCTGATTTAGTGCTACATCAGATGTGTTTGAAAGGAGAAACTGCTGGGAATAGGAGGAATTCTCATAACACACAGATCATATGTCTAAACCTAAATCACAATTGAATACAATAAACAGCTCTTTAACATATTATTTGATAAATATTACAGTATAGTAATATCTGCCTACACACTGGATATGTGTTATGTGGTGTGGAGAGTAGGGAAAAGGTTGAATGTTGATGTGCCCATGAGGATAGCAAGTGAGAAAAATTTAAAGAAACCCCTATATTTTGTACCTTGCAATTGATACACTAAGTACGGCAAGGGAAACTGAACTACGTAGGTAGCAAGCCACTGATAGGCTACCAAGATTGCATCGTATCTGAGTCACTCTGACTAATGTAGGTTGATACCCCAAGGCAAACAAATGGATGAACCCTTAGGCTCTCCAAGTGCAACCTATACCCAACACTTGCTGATTTAGACTAACATTTAGCTTACCATCTAATTGTACACAAAAAAATCTTTTGCTGATTTTGGTTGGGGAGAATAGTAACAACAAGGATAGTTAGATGGTCAAACAATGAAAGTCTGGGTGCTTTTTTCAAACATTAATGCCTACTTTAACAAAAGCAGTATTTCTTTTCAAATGCTATGCACAAAGTTCTCTTACTGTATGTTATGGTTCTGCACATTTATACCTTTTACTTCACATATTTTGGTGCTATTCGGAAGGGCTAAATCTACCTAATTCTTAAGTCACATGAGTCACAAAATTGAGAGAAATAGCATTCTGAATTCTACCAAATTCGAAACTTTTTCAACATGAATTGATAATCAGCAACTGTTGTCCATAGCTGCAAGCACACAAAAATTTGAATAGATTTGATTTACATTCTTTTAAAGAAAAGACCCTCAAGTTTGTTGAGTCACAACCATCTTTTGCAACAAAAAATAAAATTCAGTTTTACCTCCTTTCATTTAGTAAAAGTTATCACAGTACAGTGGCATGCTGGCCAGGGGGCGAGGGGACACATGCCCCACCTCAGAATGACTTATTAGGGGCACTAAACCAAGAAAGCACCCATTTGAGGTCTGAGGGGGTACTGGGCGATTCCATTTTAAAATGCACATTTTGTTCATTTTTAAAGTTATTGATTTGTCCTCAAGACATACAAATACTCATAGCTGTTTATCTAAAGTTTGTGAAAAACTATTTTTTTTTAATTTCTATTGATGAATTTTCATTTTTTTTAAGCAGTTATTTAACTGATATGCAGAATCCCACTGTCATATTTGAAATTAATGATATTTGCAAAATAATAACTAGCCATTCATGGGATCTCTGGTGCATGTTTGCACACAAAATACATTACTCAACATTAAATTATAATTATCTCTGTTTTTTATTCATTTTAATTATATTAAAACATGTTTTTTTGATGAACACAAAGGATGGCTTTCAGATGTAATGTCCGTTACAAAAATTGTGTTTTTTTATCATAAAACCATGATTGAGTGTACAAGGTGTTTCAGCTTCAAAATTTTCTTATTTGATCGCTTCTAAAATACAAAAAAGAACCAGGCTTGCTAATTCTATTTGGTTTTCATATATTTTTTGCGTAACGGACATTACGTAACGGACATTACGTAACGGACATTACATATCAATTTCCTTTGATAGACTGTAAATAGTAATTAACCAGACAGCCTCCGGCCTCCTAACCACATCAATAGCCTCTCTTTAACTGTAAATGTTGCTATGGTTACTAATTTAATTAAAAAACTGTCTCTGCAACCATTTTGCCTTTGTTTGTCCTATCAATTGTCATCATGGGAAAGCCAAAGTCACCCAAAACAAGAATGAAAGAATACAGGGAAAGATTAAAGTTCAACAAAGAGAAATATGATCAGCTCAAAGAAAAAGACAGGAAAAGGAAGCAAAGTTCAAGGAAGGAGCAAACTCAAATCAATTCTGCTGTTAAAGCTCATAGAAATAATCTAAATCGGCAAAGAGTTGCAAAATTTCGTGCGAAGTGCAGAAATGTGGCCACAGAAAACAATTCCTACATGTATAAATCATCTAGAACACTAGGGAAAGCTGTCTCTAGGGCTGTGAGATCTCTGCCATTTAGCCCAAGGAAAAAAAGAGTGGTAGTATCAAATCTTGCTGAAAAAATTTGAATAGTTAAATCAAGTATTGCTCCAAAGAATGCGATAAGTGACGAGACAAAACAGAAAGTCATAGAGTTTTATTGTCGAGATGACATATCAAGGCAAGCTCCTGGAAAAAGGGACTATGTGACTATCTGGAATAAGGAAGGCAAAATTCAGCTGCAAAAAAGACATCTACATTATACCATCAAGGAAACTCATTCACTCTTTCAACAAGATCACCATAACATTAAGATTGGAAAATCTGCTTTTGCGAAATTGAAGCCAACAAATGTTCTTCACCGTCATGAAACTCCAAAAGATGCTTGCCTTTGCATGTAGGAGGAGTGCAGCAAAGAAGCCCCACCTGCAGCAATCAACATTGGTGAATACGTGCTTTGTCAATATGAAGGGGAGCTGTTCCCTGGTCGTGTCTCAGCTGTTCACCCTGATGGAAAAGGTGCTCGGGTGATGGCAATGGAGAAATGCACTGGTGGCTGGATATGGCCAAAGGAAAACGATGAGATTGATTACCTGAAACAGGACATAATACAAAAGATTGCCTATCCTACTCCTATCAACAATAGAGGCACCTATAGAGTACCCGAGTTAGAAAAAAGATGGGGAAAGTAAACTTAATGATGATTAGAAAAAAGTTTTTGTGTTCTTGAACTTCTGACGTTAGCTTTAATATCTACAATGTTTTGAGTTCTATAATGTTTTGTGACTGTGTTTAATGAACTATTCTTGAAAATATTTGATTTGATTTTCCCAGTTTTAGGCACAATCGTGCTTGAAGAATTTGTTTCAGATAAATTTGTTTTAATTTATTTTTCTTAACCTTCTGCTTAAGAGTGTTGCATTAAAATGAAAGCTTATAATATATCTCACTGTTACCAGAAATTTGTTGGAGATTTTCTTTGAATTGCTATGATTTTTAACCATGTGACAAATCTGTAATGTCCGTTACGATTACAATGTAATGTCCGTTACGCACAAATTACACCATTTTGCCAAAAATAGAAAGTATTTCCACTAGCCATTGAAAAATATATCAACTAACACCTTAATGTGTCACAAATTCAAGATAGGTATTACCATAACAGCTGTAATTAAGACGATTTTCAAGTTTGAAAAGTGGCACTAAGGTGCATGTCTTTTCCAGGGTAATGTCCGTTACGCTAACATTTAGCCTAGTAATTCGAAATTTACCAATAATATTGAAAAAGAAGATGATTAACTTTTTTGATAATTAAACAGTATTTCTTTATTTGATATGACCTCAGAGTCATTAAAGAGCCTAAAGGAGAAATTTAACTTTTTTCCTGACAAATTTGCAAACCCTGTAATGTCCGTTACATGGAATTGCCCTACTGTTTTTCTCAATAATGAAAGTATTCCCCTAAAGAATACTTTCCCAGAATTATACTGCAGCAGTAACACCTACTAAAAATTTTTTGTGAATATTGCTTCCAATTGTAAGAAAGCTCTTAGTGCAGCAGAAAGGCTAATAAAATAAAACAAGAAGCTTTAAAAAGGCAGATATGTCAAACGCAAAGCAAGACACACCCATTTAGCATAAAAGGAAAGATTCCCAGTTGAAAGAAAAAACATCTGAAAAGCAAGCAGAGGCAGTGGTGCCAAAAAGAGAGATCTAGAAGGAGAAGAAGAAGAGAAAAGTCTGCAACTCTTGATATATCAAGACTAATCTATAGAGCATATCATAACCTGAGTTCCTTTCATTAGGCAGCCAATCTTGCTAAAAACCGCTTGCCCAAAAGCCCCAAAAGTGGGTGTAATTGTAAAGAACTTTCTTTCTGAATTTAAAGATGGGGATAACAGCAGAGATATAAGTCAGGCATCTTCTTTCCCTTCCACACAAGAGCCCAACTCTGAAAAAGGGCTTAAAAGGTTTGCTGAACTACACCCTCCCAATTTTCTATTGCACTCTCTTATACCATTCAATATTTCACTTCCATCTACCACCAAATCATGTCTATTTCTATTTGGGCATCATTCCTAGGTTAACTCATACTTTCAGCCAGGGGCAGGACCGGCTAACTTTTTTGGCCCTGGCAAAATATGACTAAACTGACCCATGAATTCTAGAAAGCATAAATAAGTTTAGTAGAGATAATGAAAATGGCTGCAAATTTCTGATAGATCAACAGTTCTAATGTCAATTCTTTCATATATACATTGGGAAGTTCTCTATATTCAGAATTTAACATCTTCTAAACCTCATACAGCAAGCTGTTCAGACATTCACCCAAATGGCCCAACCGGCAAGTCTGCCCCTGCTTTCAGCCTAGTTTAGTTATTGGTTAAGCATGATTATAGTCCTTCTCCCTATAATTCATGCGAGTCACACTTTTCTGTCACGTGAGTCACATCTGTTCTCTAATGGTCTAGAGTTGAAGGCAGTCTTGATTCTATTTTCTGCTACATGATGCTTAAATGACCTAGAAACATATTTGGATTCACTTCATGAGGATTTATTTGATAAATTTCCATATTGTCAACAGGGTAATTTAGTTGTAAAAGTAAACAAGCATGCTATGAGTGAGTGTTTGGAAATCTTGGTATGAGAGCTACCAAGGACATCAAATCATTATAGAAAAAGTTTAAACCACTGTTCTTCAATAGTATGGTTAATGAAAAGATTGTTTTTAGCCAGTATTTTAACAAGTATTTTGCTACCATGACTGACTCCCTGATCAATCCAAGATTCCCTTCTACCCTAACACACCAAACTGGGGTCATCGTTTGTGGAGCTACACAAAAATATCAAGTCATCTTAGCACTCTAAAAGTCAAAGAGATGGCCTCTAGCAATGAACATATTGAATTCTCATATGTTGACCTTACTCTTGTTTCCAGTGAGATCAACAAGTTGGATCCCTCTAAAAAGGCAAGTGGTGCTGTACCAAATGACAAACTTAAAGTAGCATCAAATGCCTGATATGGGGAGATTACATTCGTCAAAGGAGACTCTGAATGGTGTAATTTTGCTGATGATAATACCCCTCTTGTGTCTCATCTTAATGTGTGAGTTCAAGGCAGGAAAATGACATACAAAAGGCTCTTACCTAGTCGGAACATAATATGATGGTTGAAAACCCATCCAAATTTCAGGTCATAGGATTGGGTAATGAGTGCAAACTTTGCATAGAGATGGATAAGATGATCATTACAACCATTGACAAAGTCAAACTACTAAGTGTTATCATTGATTCTAAGCTACAGTTTGATGAACATGTGAAATCACTCTACCTTAAAGCAAACAGAAATACTAGTGCCCTTTCCAGAGTAGCTAAGATACCTAATTAACCTAAATGCTAATTGCTCTATAATTCTCTTGCTGTGTCAAACTTCAGGTATTCTCTTTTCAATTGGATGTTCTATGGCAAAACTTCTAATAAAGAAATCAACAGGGTTCATGAACAAGCACTTTCCATCCTACAAAGAGACCGTGGTGCTTCTTTTAATGAGCTGCATTTTTAAATTGAAGACAAAACTGATCATGTTCATAACTTGCAGATGCTCATGACTGAAGTCCACAAATCTCTCAATCATCAAAACCTTCTTTCTTATGGGAGTTATTTGCAAAGAAATAAACTAACTACAATTTGAGAATTAAAGACATTCCATATTTCCTAAGGCATTTACAACATCCTTCAACATAAACCAGATATCATTCAGGGGTAGCATACTTTGGAACAGTACACCTGATGTAATTAAGAGCAGCAATACAGACTTTACTTTTACAAAAAATATTTAACATTAGTCTGGTGAAGTTTGCAATTGTAGCATTTGTATATAATTTTTCAACATTGTGTAGCTGCTAACATATTTTCTGTTAGGTGGTATTTATCAACTTTACTCATCAGTATCAACTATGATAGCATCCAGTTGTAAATGAAATGAATTATAATTATCATCATCTGATCAAACTATTTTATTCTCTGCCACAGCAAAAAACCTTAGACCAATCCTGATTTCATTTCCATTTAGTTGGTTGTATTTACTTGCATTTTTGTCTAATTAATACTCTTCCTACTTGTAATTAGGCTAGACAGTTCAAACTACCTTTAATAGTGAGGCTTGATGTTCCATGTTAGTGTAAAAATTATATATTACCTATCGCATTGAGCACTCTGACTTTACAGTTCTTTTGGATTGTTATATATATATATATATATATATATATATATATATATATATATATATATATATATATATATATATATAATATATATATAACCATCATGGGTTTCTGGAAAATATTTCTATTAAGAAAGTAGGTAGACTTTTTGGGGGGCTGGCAATATAAGCTAGACATTTTCAAGCCCCAGGGTCTTAATGTTAGGCAAGTGGAAACATAGTTTTATGATTTATTGAGTTTATCAGTTTGCATTACTTGTGCTGTTTCTGCTTTTATTTTTGCTTTACATTATGGTTTATTATTGTGCTAATTTATGGTAATCTTTATAATATGTATTTATTTATCTATCTGCTACATCTTTAGCATATTAGGATTCTCTACTTTTTATGTCTTTCTATATAATTTTGTTTTTAGCTTAATTTCCCATGCTACCATACCTATTCTATTGTCTCTGTTTTCGCTCTCTTGACCCTGGAGGGAAGGTCGTAACAACTTTTCTAATACTTCTTTGTCTTTAATTACTCTGCATTTCCTTCTTTCTGCCTAATGTGCTATCTAATGTGGTTCTATTTTGTTGTTTACAGTTTCCATTCTCTTTTCATGGTTGTGCATTGCTAGTCTTTGTTGATGTTGATTATATATAAATGCTTGAAGCCATGGCGATCATATTAAGAGTTGGAATTTTTCTTGAGTGTTTATTTTCTAATTTTAAAATTTTCTATGATATTAAAGCTTTTGATTGTCTATGTCTATATATATATATATATATATATATATATATATATATATATATATATATATATATTATGGATGTACCGGATCGCTATTTATAACATCTGGCCGGAACCGGATTTACCAGATTTCTTATATTGAAATTCGGCCGAATAATCCGGCCTTACTGGATTTTCTATTAGTATGATCTGTTTCCTTAATTAGGGTTATGAAGACCCCTTGTGGGCCTCTGCGGACATTATACTATCACGCTTGGCACCTTTAATCAACATTTGATAAATGGAATGCCTTAAAATTGACACCTAACTTGTGAACAGGCTTGAAGGCTGCCATAGTATTGCCATGTACTTTTTCACACAAAGAAGCAATTACAATTCCAACCTTTCCTCCCTTTGTGAATATTTCTATCTAGTCCATGTATATTCAGTGCTCAGAGTGATTTGCCAGTCCTGCTATTCAGTTTGATCTTTCAATATGGTAACAATATCAGTTTCAAAATCTCAATCTTTGGTGTGGAATTTTTTTTCTGTTAAACAAGCTGATGATGAAAATGCTGTCTGTAACATGTGTAAAAGAGGTGTGAAAAGGGGACAGAAGAGCAAAGGCCCGAAAAGTTACAGTACCGCTCCTCTTCACAACCATTTGAAACACTGGCACAAAAGTGAATATGATTCTGCCTATTCTGAATTTTCCAAAAAGAATGTAGAAGCCGATTCCCTCCAACTCTTTCCCAAAGAAAGGAAATTGAAGGAAATGAGCAGTTTGCAAACAACCCTTGAAGGAAATTTCAAAGCAGCAAAAAGTTGGGACATCAATGACTCTCGCTCGCAAGCAATAAGCAACAAGATTGTGAAAATGATGGCATCTGACAACCAACCTTTTTCTATTGTTGAGGATCAAGGTTTCATTGAACTTATGGCCCAGTTGAAACACCGTTACTTGATTCCCAGCAGAACGTATTTCACACAAGAGGCACTTTCAAAGCTGTATGACAGTGTTAGATCTTCCATAGCCTATGAGTTGGGTAAAGCGAAGTTAATTTCAATTACATCAGACATGCTCACATTCGAACGAGTCCTTCATTTCGTTACCAGGACACTGGTTAGACGGCAGCTTTAACAGTAAGAGTGTGATGCTCAATGCAAGACACTTTCCAGGCAAACACACTGGTGCTTTAATTGAAGCAGCATTTCATTTGATGCTTGAAGAATGGTCGATTGAACCCTATAGAATCCAGATGCTTGTACGTGATGGAGCTTCCAACATTGCACTTGCGTCACGCCTTGCTGAATTGGACAGTGTTCACTGCTGTATTCAAGGCTGCACCTTTGCATAGAGAACTCGATTTTTAGCCAGCAAACTTTCAATGACACGTTTGCAAAAGCCAGGAGACTTGTTACACACTTTCAGCATTCCAGTCTGCACGTCATTTACAAACATTCAGTAGGAAAATGGTTCCAAAAATCCTTTGCTTTTTGTTCAGGATGTCAAAACACATTGGAACAGTACATTTTTGATGTTGCAGAGCCTTAGTGTTTTCAAAACTGCCGTTCAGTTGTATGCAACCGATCATGAAATTCCAGTTCCTACACCCAATGAGTGGCAGTTGATGGATAAAGTACTTTGCCTGTTGCAGCCATTTTTTGAAATCACAAAAAAGTTAGTGGTGAACAGTCCCTGCTGTCATCAGTCATTCCAGATAATGCAGCATTGAACAGACATCTTAACAAATGTAACATCAAGGCTACGGCGTCTACACGCTAAAGGACGAGCTACAAAATGCACTGAAGAAGTGATTTTTTAGCACCACAGCATGAAGATAAGTTAAATATCATGTTTGATAAACCTTACGTAATAAGCACCCTTTTAGACCCCAGATTCAAGGGAAGATACATGCAACATGAATCGTTTACTGAAGGGAAAACGATGCTCTTGGAAGAAGTAAAAAGAGTCGCTGAAGAACAAATAGAGCAAGAAAGTGAAGGAGATGGAAGGGTAAGCCTAGAAAATGAGCCTCCAGCAAAGAAAAAGAAAGGAGACTCCTTGCAAGAGGACATACACATTGACTTTTCATCTTGCTACGGTGAGCTATTTGATGAACAAGAAGACAGCCCCGTCATTGAAGAAGGTGAAGCAAGAGCACAAAGGAATACTGTTCCTTTCTCAGTTTTGGCAGCTGAGCTGGAAGGCTACATGAACATGCCGAACATTGAAAGACACAAAAATCTGTTTATATGGTGGAAGCAGCACGAGTCTTCATTCCCTCGCATATTGCAACTGGCTACACAATATTTATGGATGCCTGCCTCTAGTGTATGCTCAGAACAGTTCTTTTCAGAAGCTGGGAATATTGTTGAAGAAAAACACTCTTGACTGTTGCCTCGAAATGACGAAATGTTGCTTTTTCTTCATCACAAATTAAACAGAATTTGACTTTACCTTCAACTTGACCTTCACTTGTATACTTAAAAATGCAAAATAGACACTGAATAAGACTTGTATTCATCGTTTTGTTCATCTTTATCTTTCTTTGACAGTTTAATGCCTCATTGATTTTTGAAACTTAAAATTGAGAAAATCCGGTTGACCAGCCGGATTTTTTTCTTGATCCGGCCGGATCCGGATATTCAACAAATCTAAGATTCGGCACCGGATTATCCAGCCTGCCGGATATCCGGTACACCCCTAATATGTATATGTATATATATATATATATATATATATATATATATATATATATATATAAACATATATATATATATATATATATAAACATATATATATATATATATATTTATATAAACTATATATATATATATATTCATATATAATATTTACATATAATATATATAAATAGTTTTAAAAACAATTATTATTACACTACACTTCCTAGGCCGGTGTGGCCAAACTGAATGCAGTCTGAACAATTCTGCCAGTGTGTTTCTGGCTTGTACACTTTTGCATGCTTTTATGGGTTCCCCACCCCTTTCAGGGCATATATACCATTTGAATGGCCTCTACTTGAAATCACCGATTGGATTTCAGGTGAAGGGACTACAAGAGGGAGGCAAATTTTCAGTCCGTTCTGTAATCCCCATCTTATATGGCTTTTATTTAGTAAACGTTTTAACATATAGCTTCACTAAAGTGCTCACTCCCTCAGAGAACATTTTTTCTATCAAAAAGCCTTTTAAAGAAATCATGCTATGAATAACAGGGATTAATTTTCACATGGGACTACATAAGGGAGATGTCATGAACACTTGCACAATTTTGATTATGACTAAATTAGGCATTTGTTGGCAATTTTATATATGTTGGATACTTCTTGCTCCATTGCACTGTATATAATCATATGATCATATTCTGAAAAAGGACTACAAAAGGGAGGCTTGTTCAAATTTAAAATCACTGCTTATATTTATTGCACATGAGAACTCTTGCTATGTCACTAAAAGAAAGTGATCTGTATGTGCAAAAGGCTTACTATGATACAATAGCAATTTGAAGGAAGCAGGCATATTTTACTCTTTGCTTCCAACAACCATTATGACTTCTGTATGTCTTACAGCACCATTAAAAACATATGTATTACTTTTATCATCATAAACAAATTACAACAACAACAACCAAAATACCAACAATGACAATATATTTATCAATAATACAACAATAACAAAAGCCTTGAATTAATATTGGCATGTTCACAAGTATAAGTGTGTTTCATGAACAGCAAAGATTCAGTTTAGCTGTACTATGGGAAGAGTAAAATTTGACATTCAGCTAAAGCTGGCACATCCTAAGAAGCATTGGCAAAAGAGGAAAAACAAGGCCTATTGCTAAGTAACTCAAGACAGACTTAAAGAAAAACAGGTTCAGATTGGTAAGGCAGTTAAGTGGTGTCAAGAAAATAGATAGCAAGGCTGGGCAGCTCTGAAAACTGGGAAATTCCTTCTTATTAGATATGTCAAAACAATCAATCAAAGGCTGGATGGATAGGTAGTCCATGATGATGAGAAGTCTTATTATTCTATCCTAATGCTAAAATTGTTCCTGACCTTTTCAAAGGGTTTTATGTAACCGTTCTAGGTAGAAGCTATGGTGATGAAATTGAAATACAATACTTTCAGGAAAGATTTGGCAAGTGGATATTAAAGGAAAATGACAGTGACCAAGAGTACCAGAGGAGCTTATTAAAGTATCTGCAAAGATGGACATGCGCTCATACTTCATCTTTTCTAAATGACTACATCTAGTTGTTGCTGCTTGTTTGTTTCAGCTGAAAATGTGTTTTGGAAACAGTTCTCCACAAAATATTGGCTATTAGAAATTGCTTGTTGCCCATTTGTGCTTCCTCTTCAAGAATCTCTCAAAAATGCAGGTACTAAAAAAGGGAGGTCTACATTAGTTGATTGCTGATAGAAGCTGGAGACTAATACTGCTTACTACTGATGCTTATTGGCAAGGGCACATCTTGAGCTTCTTTTGCCACCATAGTTTTATAGACTTATCTTTGACTGCACCAAATTGAATACTCCTTGTTTAACTTTTTTGTTAATTTTTTTGAATGCTATATTTTTTAATTCCCTTTTGCAATATCATGTCAAAGCCTGGATGATGTATATGTTGATATTTAGGAAGATAAATAGTGTACTTCATGCAGCTTTTCACTGATGTGCAATACAGCTGGAGATTCTCTTTAAATTATAGAACTAAAAAAACCTCCCTTTTGTAGTCCACCTCCCTATTGTAGTCTTTTCAACCTGGAGTTGGAACTTTATAAGTTTGAAAAACCGGACAAAATTTTCTTACTGGCCAACTGGCCAACTGGTTTCGTGAGACCAGTTAGGATTTGAATGCAACATGTTTGTGATAAACGCCTACTCTTAAGTGCCTAATTGCCATCCCCCTGCTAAGTAATTCTTGGGACTTTTCCAACCCCCACTCTTACTAGAACCCCTACTTATTAGTTTCTATGCAAACATTTTTCGAACCATGTTTGCTAGCAATGTATGTGTGCTGGTTACATTCTCACGCAAAGGTGCATTCCATGCACTTAGACCTGAAGATCTCCGGTGTGGAGTTAGCATTCGTGGCGGCATGGGTATAGCCAAAACTATACTCTCTGGTGTACTAAAATGCAAATCTCGACGCATGGTGCTTCCGATCTTTGCATCTCTGGTGTATGCCAACCTTCAATCTTGGTGTACACCTGAGAAGCTACTACAGCAACTCCGGCGTGAGATTTACACAGAATGCACCCTGGTTCCCACGACCATAGATGCCCAATTTAAGACCATGTAATGTTTCATAGCAGTACCATCTTAGATTTCAAAGCATATTTCCTACCCATATTTCCAGCGAGGTACCAACTCACGAAATTAAGCGTGTTTTATCCAATGGGCAATTTCAAAATGGCGGACAAAGAACTTTTGACTGTTGACTAACTGGACACATTTTTGCCCGACTAATGCCTATGGATATCACTTTCCATTCACCCCCTTGAGGGGTTTGTACTATGTTCTTACTCCAAATATATGTGGAAGGAACTCGTAAGGAAATTTTCGATACTAAAGAACTTTCTCAAAAGTAGAAGAACTGCCTGCGCAAGCCAGCGCACGGGCAAGATTTTGCGGTGCGTATCAAAGTTGGTGAATGTGGCTTCTCAATGAACAAGAAAAGGAGAATAGAATGTAAGATTGTTGTACGCCCAGTTTCCATTCTTTGACTTCTGCGCGGAAGATCAATCTGAGACAAAGTCTGGCGCGTTTAACGCTAATCTACAACGATTGCACTCTGGTAGAAGACGCTTAATGCAGAGAGACTTCTGATATCGGAAATTGCTAAATCACCTGAAACACTCGCTTTTGTTACACGCTGTATAACTGCCTTCATAACCGATCAAGGTCAGTGATGCCACCAGAGTTGCCAAGTCAAAAACTGTCAAATCCAAATAGTGCTCTCATCAGTGTTGTCACTCTACCATTAGAAGGTTTACGGTTCGCTACGTGTTGCATTATTGTTTAGCCTCGTTTTGTTTTCAGGCTGCCATCTTGGATTTTTAGTAAATCTTGTTATGTCTCATGCTTAATACTTAGTTACTCTGGAATACGGCCTATTTCTCTGTCTATTGTTCTTATCAGCTCTAATATTAGGTCTAGAGAGAGATATATAACATGGTGTCAGGTGTTTTAAGTCACTAACTCATCCGAATTTGTACTAGACGCTTTGACAGTTTTGAACTATGGATAAACTGGAGCCTCCCTTGCCGTTTTCATTTGATGGAAATGTTTCTCATAGATGGAAGAAATGGAGTAAGCACTTTGATTTTTTTTTAACAGCCACAGAATCAGATACTAAGTCTGATAAAGTTAAAACTTCTATACTGTTATCATGCATTGGGCCTAAAGGTAGAGACATTTATGAAACATTTCACTTTAGTAATAACGAAGACAACCTCAAACTCAAACCAGTTCTTGACAAGTTCACTGAATACTGCAATCCTCGTAAGAACATTACGATCATTCGTCACCAATTTTTCACGTATAAACAGCAAGAAGGTCAGTCCTTTAATGAATTTGTTATAGAGCTTAAAAGACGTAGTTCTGAATGTGAATTTGCCACACTTCAAGATTCTTTGATTCGAGATATGATTGTTTGTGGCGCAACTGAAAGATTACTTAGAGATGCTGAACTTACTCTAGAAAAGCTATTGCTGCAGGTCATGCTGCAGAAGAAACTATACGACATGCCAAAGAATTAAGGTCTTATCAAGACAATACAGATATTCATAAAGTTAACCGTTGAATGGCAAAGGAACATAAGAAACACGATAAAGATAAACATGTTAGGCAGAACAAATATGAGAGTGATATCATCAAGAAGTGTAAATTTTGCAACTCCACTCATCTCCGTGGGAATTGTCCCGCATATGGAAAAAATGCAGATCTTGCAAAAGAAAAAACCACTTTGAAATTTGCTGTCCTCACAAGGAAGTGAAAGCAGTTGCAGAAAAATTTGATGACTCGTACTCTGAAGTTTCACAATCGAGCAATAGTTGTGATAATGAGTTTTTCATTGATTCAATCAATGAAGAAAGTTCCTCCAATTCAGCCAGCTCCAACAATATTTCATCTGTAGATGATGGTAAATCTGACTGGTCAGTTGCACTAGAAATGAATGGTAATGATACAACATTCAAAATTGATACTGGAGCACAATGTAATGTTATCTCAAAGAATCTCCTCAAGAGTTTATCTCCTTGTCCCAAACTTAAGCCAGCAACTGTGTGAAGCTTTCAGCATACAATGGTACAGAGATACCAGTTGCAGGAAAGTGTATCACTTCAATCAAACACAACAATCAGACTGTGAATATTTTGTTTATTGTTGTTGAAACCGACTCAGTCCCAATCCTTGGTTTGAATACCTCTGAGAAATTGAATTTAATCAAACGAATATACAAAATCAATGGTAATTCTCACCCAGATGTTTCCATTCAAAAGGAATTTTCTGATTGTTTTGGAGAAATTGTTTGTCTGCAACGTACCCACCACATTGAGGTTAGAGATAATGTCAAACCAGTTATTGCTCCAATACGAAAAATTCCACTTGCTCTCAAGTCAAAACTCAAGGACGAGTTGCAGTGTATGATCAGGCTTGATATAATTGAACCTGTAGAGAAACTTACTGACTGGGTCAACGCTCTCGTAGTCATCTCAAAGCCGAATGGCAAGCTGAGGATTTGTCTTTATCCTCGCCCACTCGACAAAGCAATTAAACGACAGCATCACAAATTGCCCACTGCAGAAGAGATCATTTCTGAAATGTCTGGTGATCAAGTTTTCACCAAACTTGATGCCTCAAATGGATACTGGCAAATCAAGGTTGACAATGAAAGTGCATCTTTACTAACATTTGGTACTCCATTTGGATGCTATCGTTTCAAACGCTTACCCTTTGGAATTCACTCTGCAAGTGAAGTATTTCAAGTTGAGGTTGCCAACATTATTGCCGGTATTGAAGGATGTACTAATTCCAAGGATGATATCATGGTCTGGGGTTCATCAAAAGAAGAACATGACCAACGCTTACGTGCCTGTCTCACCCGCATTCGTGAGAGTGGCTTAAAGCTGAATCAAACCAAGTGTATTTTTGCTTCCAGATCATTTACATTCCTTGGACATACTGTTTCAGCTGATGGGTTAAAACCGGATCCTACCAAAATCAATGCCATCCTTGACATGCCTGTTCCACAGTCAAAAACTGATCTTCAACGTTTTCTCGGAATGATCAATTATCTTGCAAAGTTTGTACCCAACCTATCACAAACCACAGCCCCCCTTCGTGCCTTGCTGAAGAAAGAAATTCATTTCAATCTACAAAAGCCACAACTCGACGCCATCACAGAGCTCAAACATCTTGTCACTACTTCACCATGTCTTAAGTTCTTTGATCCGAACCTGCCACCAAGACTCAAACCAGATGCCATTTCTGAAGGTCTTGGGGCATTACTTGAACAAAACCATGGATCAGAAGAAGAACAAAGGTGGCATCCCATTGCGTATGCATCCAGAGCCTTACAACCTTATGAGACAAGATATGCTCAATTCGAAAAAGAAATTCTTTCAGTCGTATTTGGAACAGAGCGTTTCCATGAATACCTCTATGGATGTCATTTCACTGTTTACAATGACCATCAACCACTGAAATCCATTTTCAGCAAATCAATCATTGATTGCCCCCCACGCATACAACGCTTCTTCCTCAAACTCCAAAAATATGATTTTGTACTTGAGTATTCACCTGGAAAAACAATGGTTGTTTCAGATGCTCTAAGCAGAGCATATTTGCATAGTCAGACAACAGAGATTCCAGAGCATGATCTCATTCATCATGTCAGCTCCACATTTATGCTCCTCCCTATCAGCCAAACCCGCCTTGCACAGCTACACCAGGAAACTGCTTCAGATGAAGTACTGCAACAATTAATCAACTTCACCATGAATGGATGGCCCTCCAAACACAATATTCCAACAGTTGTAAAACCATACTACAGTCTTCGTAGTGAAATCGTGTATCATGAAGGACTCCTTCTCAAAGGACAACGGATCATAGTTCCATCTGCATTACGCAGCAAAATGAAGGAGATAATCCATCAAGGTCATAATGGAATGGAGAGATGCAAATATCATGCTCGACAGTCCTTGTACTGGCCAGGGATGAATGCAGAAATCGAGGACTTAGTTGCCAGATGCTCATATTGCCTAACATACAGAAATAAACAGCAAAGTGAGCATTTGATTGATCATGATATACCACAGTCACCTTGGATAAAAGTAGCATCAGATGTTTTTCACCTGTTTGGACATCATTATGTCATTGTAACTGATTACTACTCAGGATACATAGAGCTTGAATGAATACCCAACACAACAAGCATGTCTGTTATTACCAAACTAAAAATAATATTTGCACGCCATGGTATACCACAAGAGTTATTTTCTGACAATGGTCCAGAATACATTGCCAATGAGTTTACATGCTTTTCAAAGGAATGGGATTTTAAGCATACCACTTCCAGCCCACACTTTGCACAGTCAAATGGCCTTGTCAAAAGATCCATCCAAACAGTTAAACGTGCATTCAAAAAGGCAAAGGATGCAAGAGAAGATCCCTACCTTGCACTTCTAATTCTCAACACAATACCAGGTTCGGATGGAATATCCCCAGCCATGCATTTATTCAATCGTAATCCACGAACAACATTACCATCCTTGATACAACACCCTCCACCAGCAGTTTTTCCAAAAAGAGCAAAGCGTCCTAGCAAAAAGAACACAAAAGATCTACCATCAATCAGACCAGGCTCAGTTGTTAGAATGCGTGTCAATGAAGACAGCGATTGGAGAAAGAAAGGCAGAGTCATACAGAAATCCACAGAGCCACGTTCATATCATGTCCTCAATGAAAAAGGAAATGTAGTTCGCCGTAATAGACGCCATCTTATTCCATGTCATGACAAGTTTAACATACAACATGACTACGATGTGATTGAGCCAAATCATCTGCCACATGCTATGCCTCCACATACCCCCCACTCAGATTCTCACCCACAACCCGAGCAGAGTAGAAACCTGCCAATACAACCAATACTGCCCCCTGAAACATCCAGTCAACCCATTTTCAGAACACTTCCCGTTCAACACCAAAATGAACAATCTGAGCCAATGTGCGTTACAAGTCGTGGAAGAGTTATTCAAAAGCTGTTACGTTGTCGTTGACCTTACAAACTTTGTTGAGGTTTATATATTTTCATTTTAAAGAACGTAAAGAAGAAAGACAATTTTTGACTTTTACTATTCATTGTAGTTTATGGACATTTATCTCGAAAGGGAGATGTTGCATTATTGTTTAGCCTCGTTTTGTTTTCAGACTGCCATCTTGGATTTTTAGTAAATTTTGTGATGTCTCATGCTTAACACTTAGTTACTCTGGAATACGGCCTATTTCTCTGTCTATTGTTCTTATTGTCTCTAATATTAGGTCTAGAGAGAGATATATAACACTACGTAGGTCACTACGGCTACTCAAAGGGGTCTGTGCACTAATTTGATAGTCCCGTAGTCTCACTACTTGTTATGAATCCCAACCTGGAGAGTACTACGGAGCATTGGCGCTAAAAATTAATTTCGTGTGTAAAATGGCGGAAGAAATTGTATTGATGCATGATGAAGGACTATTGAATGACGAAGAACTGCTGCTTTTTGATAACGCCAACAGAACTAGCCATTATCGCCAGCCGTAGTTAATGGATTGGAGCATGCGCAGAGATGAGAAATTAGACTGACATTTTGATTCAAGGTAGTTACATTACAGACAATAAATTGAATTCTTCATTCTCCAATTCTTGCGTCAGTAGCACGGGGGTAAGACATTTGATCAGCTTCTGTTCTGTCGACTTGACAGTTTAATGAAAGGACTCCGGTGACATAATGCAGAGTTAAAGCAATTAGGTAACATAGGACCAGTGGTGGATATTGATGGGCAAGAGGGCAAAGAGCCCCTAAGCTGCCATCGAGTCTGCAAATTCTCGGCAAAACTAGTATAGGAAAGACTGATCACATATTTTAAAAATAAGACAATCACTTTTGCTTGAGCCTCATTTTGCTAGGTCACCTTTCTCGTGTGAAAAGCACATCTAGTATACTTGACAAATACTAGACTACTTCTAATCATTTAACATGTTACAGCGCATCAAAAACTATATCTAAAGTCACGTCCACTCTTAGCTCCCGAATAAATGGGGGAATCCTAATAAGAAGGGGGTTGGAAAATTCATTAAGATGAAGTAAGCGGGGTGGTGGGAATAAGCGGGGAGTTTTGGAGGTTTGTACTGACTGTGCAATAATCAGCACAAATACAAAATACTCCCATTACCATCTATGTAAGCCAATGCTTTCGGAATCCTGCCACATATATTTGATTTGTTACTTGGGTTACTCAACAGAAGTACCAACTTTATACAGCTTTCTCCTAGGAGAATTGAGAAGTTAATAAGCGATGAGATGCTTATTCGGGACCTAACAGTGCAAGCTAAAATAACTCCCAACACAACAGTACGGAAACGACTCAGAATAAAGAAAATGGATAAAACAACGTATGTCATAAAGCTAAAGTGCATAACTATGCATATTTTGCATAGTCTTTAACCCAACAATTTATACTTGTTGCATCTTCTGAATGTTTCTGCACAAGATTTAAATTATATTGCTGCATAATATTGTTAATATCTTGTCTCGTAGTGAGGTGGTCTCTACATAATACTCCTGTTAAGTTAACTCTAATCTTTTTTTCTTTTTTTTTTCTATGGATATAAGAAATTACATTAAACAAGTTACAAATTGACAAACTACTTTACAATACTACAAGGACGATACCAGGGGGTGCAAATTATCATGACTACCCCCTGGCCTTTACGGCACCCCTCTGGTCGAAAACGAAATGAAGTGAAACTCATAGTTTATGCAGTTTGTGGCTCATTTGTCACTTGGATTTTCGACCAGAGGAGTGCCTCGACAAGAATCTAAATACAA
>OLMO02000301.1:7861787-7878915 GCA_900291935.2 Cassiopea xamachana
ATCAAGCTTTCCACAGGAAACCAAACATTTTCAATAACGTTAAGGTCTGGACTTAGAGTAGGCTATGGGATGGTAAGTATTCCATTGCAAGACAAGATTTTGTTATCATTTTTGCTGTTTGGCATGAAGCACTATCCTGTTGACACAGAATCTGATAGTTTTAATTGACACATATTCTGTTGGCTATATTATGCGGTATTCTTACTGGAAATGTTTATAATGGTATATGCTGATTGAACCCTTGCAAAGCAAACTCATTCTGAAACAATTAGAACCAGTACATTCACATACCCAGTTTTTTCAGGACATGCACTTCCCTTTGTCTTACTGGAACAGTGCTTTTTCTATATTCTAATACTCTATTAGATACGAGTAAAAATATTATGGAAGCTTCGGAAACTCAGCAAAATTCTGGCATAAATTTCTCAATGGAGAGAAAGTCCAAACAAGAGTTGCCTCAATACAGACATCACCTCTTTTCAAGACTATCCCTGAGGTAGGCAAGGATGCACAATTCACAGCTCAGAAGAATGCAACAGCACCATTGAAGAGGAGCATCACCCAGCACATAGTACAAAGCAGCAACACAACAAGAAGAAAAGCCATACCAACAAGAGGGGAAATTTTCAACACAATATCCGTACTCTGCTGCCACAACATGAATCTAGCAAGAATTACCACAACAACAACAACAACAACAACAGTGAAAATAACAACTTTTCAAGAAAGTCTCAAACACTACTGGGAAATGGTAGAAGCAACAGCAACAAAAGCAATTCTAAGTTCTAAGAAGGAAAATTACAAATGCACCAAGAAGAATGCAAAAGGTAGCCATGACAAGCTATGTACCAATGCTAAGTCTAAACCTAATGCTTCAAGGAGGGTGCTCCTTGGTGATTCGCATGTACGTTGGGCTGCTGAATCTAACTTCCTCCCAGAATATTTTATTGGAAAGGGCATTGGGGGACTTAGAAGTGAGCAGTTAGATTCCATGCATAGAGGAATAATCAATTTTGAGCTTCACAAAGTGGATGGAGTAATAATTCACGTAGGGAGTAATGACATCAGTAAAGGAATGAAGAAAGATAGAGTGATCAACAACATTGACATGACTTGCAGGAGACTCAAAGCAATGAATCCCAATGCTGAGATCAAAATCTCTGCAATATTTCTTCAAAAATATGACACCTCAAGAAATCTGCAAATTGTACAGATAAATGCTGCATTAGAACAACACTGCCTTGCAAATGGGTGGTATTTTATTAGACAATCAAATATAGCTTTCAAGCATTTAGATAAATTCGGCATGCATCTGACTTCAGAGGGTAATCGAATATTTTCACTGAATACCAGCATCCAGTCTCAATGTGGGTAAAACAACAAGAGAATATGAGGTTAGTGCTCGTGCTCTAAAGTCTATTGCTCAATGCCATGTTGTTAATAACAAGTGTCATCAGCGCATAAGGTCTAAGAAAGGCTGAAAATGGCATCCATGAATGTTACTGGTCCTAGAACCCACCTTGATGAGATAAAGTTACTAATGAATGACTTGGACATTGATGTATTAGAATTAAACGAGACTAAATTAGATAGTTCAATGCATCAACAGATCACTGAAATCTCTGGTTATAGTCAGCAGCGTCTTGATAGGTCTCGTTTTGGTGGTGGTCTTTCTATATATATATATATATATATATATATATATATATATATATATATATATATATATATATATATATATATATATATATATATATATATATATATATATATATATATATATATATATATATATATATATATATATATATATATATATATATATTTAAATCAGAAATTCTATTAAATATATATCTAGATATGACATAACCCATGAAGATTTAGAAATTCTTTGCATTGAAGTTCACCTACCAAAATGCAGGCCTTTCTTCATAGTTGTCTGATATAGACCTCGTAGCTGCCCTGTTGATTTGTTTAACAAAGCCGAGAAAGTGCTTTCATAACTTGATAAGGAAGGTAGAGATAATCATATGGGTGATACAAATTGCTACCTATTGAATGAAAAAACTTGCCCTTTAGCTGCCAGGAGCTCTAGATATATCTGTATTCTTTATGAGTTATTCAGTCTTAACCAATTAATTTATGAGCCAACGAGAGTTACGCTTACAACTTCAACTCTTATAGGTCATATATATACTACCTTCATTGATAACATACTTGAATCTGGGGTGCACAATGTTTCCTTGAGTGACCAGTACATGGATTTTTGTAGACGAAAAGTGATTGCTGGGCTTGGCGGCGGTCATAAGTTGGTTATAAAAAGAAATATGAAGCAATTTGACAAAAACGCATTTTTGGGTGATATTGTCGTATTAAGATTTATATTACCTTATATGTATTGTTGCTGTTGTTGTTGTACAAAAGGATTAGCTTACATGCTGCTAGAAATAGGGCATACTTTTCTCTGACTGAAAACCTTACAACCTGATCCATGATTACACAACATGGTGACAGGAGTAAAAGCATAGTTTCAGATTTGCAATCATCTCTGGGTGTGGGAAGTGCCGTCTTAAGCATATGTGCAACGACTTAGAGACATCTGTGACAGAGAAGAGTGACACCAAAGGGAGTACTTGACTTAGCTCCATCCGCAGAATGAAGATGGCATCGTTTCAAGTGAGTACACCAGAAAAGTTCAACTTCAAATATTGTGATTGGGAAAGATGGATCAAGAGATTTGAAAGTTTATAATTGCATCAAAATTAGATTTAAAAAAATGCAGTGGCTACGGGAGATGTTGTACTAAGATTTATATTGCCTTATATATGTTGTTTTTGTAGTTGTAAAAAAGGGTTAGCTTACATGCTGCAAGAAAGAGGGCATATTTTTCTGACTGAAAATCTTACAACCTGATCCACGATAATACAGCAGATATTTCCAGGATTAGGTAGGACCAAGATGTTAATAAAACTGATAACATTGAAGAAATGGTTAAAGAATGCTTCTCCCTCTTTTCTGCTGTGATAGAAAAACATGCTCCCATCAGAGAGATTAGAGCATCAGATTGAAACTGTCCCTGGATAAATAGGGAGCTGAAATTATTGATGAAATCAAGAGACAAACTGAGCAAACAGCCATTAAGCATACATCTCTGGTTTTGATGGACATCTCATCTATAGAAACGCTCGGAATAAAGTGACTAACCTTAATGTTTGGTTAAAAAAGCAATATTTTACCAGCAGAATTGTTGAGAATAAAGGCAATATGATACAGTCCTGGAAAGTAACAAACAGCCTGCTAAATAAACCTAGTAAATTTACAAATATCACCGTTATTAAAGATGGAAATACTGAAATCCGAGAGAAGAGAGAGATTTCCAGTACATTAAATAGTTATTTTTGTTCTGTGAGCGAGGAGCTGGCTAAAAATATAAATGAAGCTTTTAACCCACTTTTGACAGGTAGTTACACCAATAATGATAGCAATAGTAGCTCTAAAGTGGAAGAGATCAATGACACGCATACCAGAGATGACATTTCCAAAATGAAAACATCAAAAGTGTTTGGGACAGGTAATACTTCTAGTTAATTTCTAAAACTTGCACTTCCATTCATTAACAATTCCCTAGCCTACATCTTCAATAAATCTATGCAAATAGGAGATTTCCCTTCCCAATGGAAAAACTGCCAGAGTGACCCATATATTTAAAGAAGGAGATAAAAGAGCAAAAACTAAGTATCAACTAATCTCTGCTCTTCCAGCAATATCACGCTTCTTCAAAAAGTTAGTATACAACGAGGTGTATAAATAATTGAATATGTATGGTCTTCAAACCTTTTAACAATCTGGCTTCAGAGCTTGCCAGTCAAAAGCAACTGCCTTTTCAAACTGTACTAATGATTGGCTAAATCTTATCTCTCTAATCATACCCAGTTGACAAGTGCAAACGGATCTGATTCCATTGTTCAGAGTATAGGATTAGGGGTTCCACAAGGTTCTTGCTTCGGCCCCCTATTATTTTCCATATATATCAATGATGTCCCAAATGCCATAAGTGACTCAACAGTCTTTATAGATGGTGATGAAACTTGCATACGCCTGCAGACAGATAATATTCTAGACTTGAATGACACACTAAATAAGGATTTAGAGGCTTTAGTCAATGACTATATATTTAAATATATAATTGCAGTTTTGCATTGACAACAAGAGTTTTTCATGTAGTTTCTGCTTCTGCTGCTCTGCAAATTACACCTGAGTACTCTCTCCAAGCTTTTCTGTCCTGTGCCCACGATCTTATGTATTTAAAATCTTCTTTTCTCCTCAAAGTTGGTATCGGAAAGTCTCTGTTGATTGATTTTGCGATACTTTCTCTGGGTCTACCTCTAAACTTTTTCTCTGATTCTTTAAAATAGAATTTCATGGCTTGAACTGCTGGTGTTTCATCAGAACGACGTAATACATGACCGAACAACCTCCATCTATCTTTCAAGATATCAATTGATATTGGCCTCTCATCGCATCTTTTATACAAACTTTGATTTGAGATTTTATTTGGGTATTTTTTCCTATTAGCTTAGTTTTCTTAGTTGTTCTCTGTGAAAAGCATTAAGATCTTTGGTCTCTTTTGATTGATTTTGCGATACTTTCTCTGGGTCTACCTCTAAACTTTTTCTCTGATTCTTTAAAGTAGAATTTCATGGCTTGAACTGCTGGTGTTTCATCAGAACGACGTAATACATGACCGAACAACCTCCATCTATCTTTCAAGATATCAATTGATATTGGCCTCTCATCGCATCTTTTATACAAACTTTGATTTGAGATTTTATTTGGGTATTTTTTCCTATTAGCGTAGTTTTCTTAGTTGTTGTCTGTGAAAAGCATTAAGATCTTTGGTCTCTTTTGATTGATTTTGCGATACTTTCTCTGGGTCTACCTCTAAACTTTTTCTCTGATTCTTTAAAGTAGAATTTCATGGCTTGAACTGCTGGTGTTTCATCAGAAAGACGTAATACATGACCGAACAACCTCCATCTATCTTTCAAGATATCAATTGATAATGGCCTCTCATCGCATCTTTTATACAAACTTTGATTTGAGATTTTATTTGGGTATTTTTTCCTATTAGCTTAGTTTTCTTAGTTGTTGTCTGTGAAAAGCATTAAGATCTTTGGTCTCTTTTGATTGATTTTGCGATACTTTCTCTGGGTCTACCTCTAAACTTTTTCTCTGATTCTTTAAAGTAGAATTTCATGGCTTGAACTGCTGGTGTTTCATCAGAACGATGTAATACATGACCGAATAACCTCCATCTATCTTTCAAGATATCAATTGATATTGGCCTCTCATCGCATCTTTTATACAAACTTTGATTTGAGATTTTATTTGGGTACTTTTTCCTATTAGCGTAGTTTTCTTAGTTGTTGTCTGTGAACAGCATTAAGATCTTTGGTCTCTTTTTGTGTCATTCCCCAAGTTGACTATCACCACAAAGAAAAAGCAAACCGCCCTAGACAATCAGAATAACCAGCTAAATCTGCAAATCTGCAATGAAACTCTGAAGGTTGTTCAATGCACAATGTACCTAAGTGTTCACATTTATAATTCCCTTGACTGGAAGAAACAAATCCAGGAAACGTCTGAAAAAGTGTTGCGATCTATAGGAATGTTGAAACATGCTAAAAGACATCTTCCTTTTCATGCACTTATAACTCTCTATACTAGTGTCAATGGCCTTTAATTCCGTTTCTGCAGTTCTATGTGGAGGGTGTGTGGCGCTGCCGAAATCCAGTAATTACAGAAGCTTCAAGTATTGACAGAAAGCATTGATAGAAAGGATTCAGAAGATGTTCCATATATTCCTAGAGCACTCATTGAAAGATTTACAAGGTGAAAAGACGAATACGATCTCTGGAGGTTAGCAATAAGAGGGTGGTACTTTGTAGCCTTATGATCACTATTTATCTTTACATTT
Organism: Cassiopea xamachana; assembly: GCA_900291935.2. Lineage (NCBI taxonomy): Eukaryota > Metazoa > Cnidaria > Scyphozoa > Rhizostomeae > Cassiopeidae > Cassiopea > Cassiopea xamachana. Next base: position 7,867,765 of record OLMO02000301.1, read on the forward strand.
GATTCAAAGCCAACAGTGAGTTACAGTACGTAGACAGAAGTATTGTTAAGCACCACGATAAGGACTGGGCGTAGAGAGTCACCCAGTATCAAAGATTGCGATGGAAAAATAGGAAGTTCTGCAAACAATGAGCTGTTTGCTACATTTGAGAGGGTTTTCTTGGCGATATATAGCAAAACAGAATTATGACGCCAGGTATATCTACCATCTTGAAGATAGAAATTGCAACTAGAGACAACGCCTTGCAGAGTCTCAGACTGGAAGCAGAAAGAGTACGCAGATGTAGTGGAGAGAGACCATTTGCACATATTTTTCTTAGTTGCGAGAGTATTGTTCATATACTTTATGATGAAGTTGAAAATGTTTTTAGGCATATTGCAATGAGCCTTAGTCCAAAGGCTACGCGTTGCTTGCAACCATAAAGGAGTATAGATGAGATGATGAAGCCTTGCGACTGGAATTCATGAGGAATATGTTCTTCATTATCATTTTGAACAGCAGTTAGGGCTTGTTTAGCATTGCGATACTGATCATATTGTATATTGCAACCAGAGCTAGTACGAGACCAAAGAGAATTAATGTCACTATTAGGAGATGATTTCAGGGCATTTCTAAACACTACCTGGCATTGAGCAAATTTAGTAGAAGGAAGAACAAGGCCAATACCATATTTTGATTTTGATAAAACAAGCATGCTAAAGATAGCACTGATTGGTGGCTCAAGCCATTGACGAATATACTTAGAAACCAGGTTATCTATGTTTTCAACGATCTATGTCTTACCAAGATCCGCAATTGTGAAGTGCCATGATAATTTAAAAAGAACAAAACAATGATACAACAAGAGCTTGTTTTTCGGCTGACAAGGAATTTCATCAAGTTTGCTCATCAAGTTGGTGACAAGATGTAGTAATTTAGACACATGATCAATGTTATCCATTGAAAAATTAAAGAAGTCACCTAAACATTTGAATGACTTATTAATATCATCAGTTGGGACAATAACATGGTTAATGAACAACTTTGGGAGATAGTGAATGCATGCAGTAGAAAACTTCTGTAAAGAAATTTAGGATAATTTGGTTCAAATTTCTAGGCCAGTTTTTGCTGCAGTGTCACCAGCAAATTTATATCAATGGATAGGGAGAAGGGAACTAGTACTAAATCGAAATTGTGTGAACTTTTGGCTAGAGATGTAGTGAAAGAATGTGTTGTAGCACAAATTGAAAGTTAATGGGCTTGAGCAATCCCCCTGGAGGATACCACAGCCCAATCTAATAAAGGGCGTTTGAAATTCGTTGGTAATGATAGAAGACTGAAAATTTGAGTAAAGACTTCGAATATTTGCATGTGATCTGGAATGTGATGATACCTTAAGAATGATGGAATGGGGTTATGATGTACTTCACCAAAAGCAGCTTTTACATCCAATAATGTGATGACAAGTGACTTTTGTTTAATCCTAGCTGTATTAATGATGCCAGCACTTGAGCAGTATGTTCAACAGTGCCTGTCAATTGCGGAAGAAAGCATTTCTGAATTTGATGTTCAACGAAACAATTTGCTTTTAAAAAAGCGAATATTGAATCACGTAAGCATGATGTTTTGATCTTAGGATCTGAAGAATTGCCCTTTCTGTGTGCAAGGACATGCTTTTTTCAATTCAGTGGGGATTTACCCTGAGATCCAAATAGCTTTAAGCAAAGCTGTAATATATGAGCGAAGAAAAGGCCAGCACTTAAAAGGAATGATAGATATTATATCACGGGAGCATGGTGAGCTAGAAGCTTTCATTCGTCTAATGGCTTTTATGCTTTGATGATAAGAAGGGGGAGGAATGCCGTAAGGAACTGAGGCTCACTGAGCGCAGGAATCCATGAAGGGATTTCAAAAGATTTTGAAGGAATTTGTAAACCTTGCTTTTGTTTACGGCAGGATTGGCAGAAAAACACAACACAATACTATTATTTCCAAACACTTACTCATGCAAAACCAATGCTACTCATTACTACTCAATGCTATGGGTCTTTTACAAGCACCATGTATAGGCCCTCCTAGCATTAAATTTTCTCAAAGTTGAACTCTAGTTAACCTTCAAGTAGACTCTGTGTCTGACTGAACAGCTCCCCCTCCTTCTCTAATGCTGGGTCCCAAATTTATGCATTAGAGCGGATTGCTAGGTGGTCACCATACACAATGCTTGCCTAACATTAAATCATCATGTGATTATAAAGTCTAATTACAAAAGGGTGGTAACTAAACAACTATAACAATAATCATTAGCCTTACGAGCGGAAATCTAATGAAGAACTAATTATAAATGACTAAATAAAGCTGCATGCAATTAACTATCTGCACAAAAACTACACTAAAAATAGAACCTAAAAATAACCGTATTACAATTTATTGAGTGGAAGAAACTGCAAAAGAACTGAGTGAATGATGAGGAATCAAAGGTTGGAGTTAAAAGATGTGTTTTGCTTTATGCTTTGTTTGACGTAACTCCAGAGATTCTCCTGAATGTAGTTCTCATGGTCAATGCTAGAATTTGTCATTATACTATCCTTGTGTAGTTGTAATCGTAAAGCCTTTGTGACATATCAAATTTCGTTTGGCTCATCATTCGTAACTTCAAGAGCGTTTAATGATGATTTTAGCATGGGGTTGGAATAATCCCTGTATTTCATGACAAAATGAGATAAAATTGAGTTCTCAATAGGACCAAAGTTGCTATGAAAATAGTCATATATAATGGAAGTCATTTGTGATACCTCAATATTGATATGACTCTTGTTTACATCTGCTATTGGTAGCACAATGTCGAAGAAATCATTAGCGAGTTTCCACTCAAAGTATGAAGAAGGGAGTCTTATACTAGGTTTTATAGTAGGCATTGCGCTTAAGTCAATTTCGTGTTCCCTTTGACTAGTTACATTATACAACTGACTTGTTTCCTGGGGGTCAAACGTTTCAATTTCAAAGTCTTTAATTACATGGCAGCTGCGCTGGTGCATTTTTGAACCCCGTAAACCGTTACACACTTGTCCACAGCAGCATTTCACCTTCCAGCAACTACTAACAGCGTTTGAGATCTAAGAAGTTGCTACAACAGGAGTAGATGTTGTTTCATCGATTCTGTTTACAGCCAGATGACCGTTTCTATCTGATTTTAATTTCTCCTTGCCGCTCTAAGTATGCAAGTCTAGCGATTTGAATTCCCCACAACAAAATAAACAGATCAAAATTAGCATCAAAATTGAAGTCAGACCATAGCGCACCATTCTCAAAAGTGCTAATTACCAAAACAAAATACAATGTAGTGATATAATCTCCAGACAATGTAGGTAAGTCGATAAATCTAAAAGGTTGTGACAAAAGCGTGTGATGCTCAGCTCAACAATAATAGTAATCAATTATTTTTGAAACCTATATATATATATATGTGTGTATATATATGTATATATATATATATATATATATATATATATATATATATATATATATATATATATATATATATATATATATATATATATATATATATATATATATATATATATATATATATATATATATATATATATATATATATATATATGTACTTCAGACTAAAACTTTAAAAATCAAGATAAAACTGTTGTTTGGCTACAATAAAAATCACATGACTCTGAGTTTCACGCTGGTTGCGATCATCAGATGTGCTGGAAGTTGTTGTCGAAGCAGTGCTATATATCCTTGGCTGGGTCCGGTGGGAATACTTTGATGTTCTTGAGGAGGAATTTGTTGACGTGTCGACAGGTTTAAACAAGTTCAGATCGTTTGTTTAGAAGATTGCGCTTTGACGTGATAATGTGGAATTTTTCCGTGGCGCAAAGGTGGCAGAAATTTGAACCATTGTTGTATGGACGAGCGTGGTCGATCACCTCCCATAATACAATGGGTGTGGTGCCCTTTTTCTTTAATTCCCAAACGTATTTTGATAGCTCGGTGGAATTTGCTTTGCCTTCGTGTTTGAAGCTATTTTTGTGTTGGTTCCATCTTTCTTTAAAGGTGTTTTCTGTTAATCCTATGTAGTGTGTTCCTTCGCCTGATGCTGTTGTCTTAACGTTGCACGAGTAGATTAATTGGCTGTCGAGACATTTACCACTCAGAGTCATATGATTTTTATTGTAGTCAAACAACAGTTTTTATCTTGGTTTTTAAAGTTTTATTCTGAAGTATATAGCTCTGCCTATAGCATTGAGCACTCTAACTTTACAATTCTTTTGGATTGTTATATATATATATATATATATATATATATATATATATATATATATATATATATATATATATATATATATATATATATATAACGTGATTAAAATAATACACCTCTTAAGTACATGGAAGTGTAAAATTGGCTTGCTTGTAAAGAGCATACAAACTGTTAACAAATAGAGAAAATGGGGCAAAATAAATAGTTAGCAGTTCTGGGTTAGTCCATGGCTTGTTTCGATTGCAGAAGACATAGTAGCTGGATCTAATAGAAATGTTCATGGCTTTCATTATGATTGATTCTTTAATATTCATATCGACATGTAAATAAGGTAGTAAGGATGAGAGAGAATTGCAGGAAGAACCCATAACCCCAATAGCACCCATAGAGAGATTGACAAACACCACTTTACTATAAGAAGGAGAGAGGTCATTAATCAGTGAACTATATTTAGAAGCCTTGTGATCACTGTTATTTTGTGTATTTGTTTCAAAGCCTACGGCAAACTCCTAAATGTAAAGTATCGTTTCGTCTGTACGAAGAAGAAGATGAGGACGAAAAGATCCACCTGTAATTAAGCATGTTGACAGAAAGGTGGGTAGATCAACATAAGCAATGCATTGTTTAAGTAAAGAGAATGTATTTGCAAGAAAAAGAAGAACAGAGTTATGGTGCCAAGTGAATCTTCCCTTATCTAGATATGACTTGCAACGTGATATTGCATGCTGTAACGTTTCTGACTGGAGACAAATGGAGCAATTAGAGAAGATTGAGAAATGAGCCATTTGCGGAGGTTTTTGCAAGTGGGAACGGCATTACTAGATATTTTATTGAAAATTTAAATATGTTTCTGGGCAGGTTTTGCTGGACAGTTGAACATAAGTTTTTAAGGTTTTGGCGTGAATGCTTAATAATAGACGAAATAACGAAGCCTTGAGAGAGAAGGTTGTTTTTTATGCGCTCTTCATGATCATGTCGAATAGACTTCAGAACTTGCTTAGTACCGTAACAAATATCAGCCCAGAGAACCTTAATGTCAAGGTTTGGAGAACACTTTAATGCACTACGTATAACAGTTTGAAATTCAATAAATTAGACAATATCTAGACTTATTTAGGACCAGAGAACTAATTTTAGCACTTCTGGGTAGTTCAAGCCACTTCCTCACATTACTTGTAACGATGTTATCTAATTTACCAACAGCCCAAGATCAACAACAGCTAAGATCTGCAATAATCAAATGCCAGGATAGCTTGAAAAGAATAAAACGGTGGTAGAATAAGAGCTTGTATTCAGGGTGACATGGAAGGCTATCAGCTTTGATCATCAGATCGTTAATTGTGCATAGAAGGATTGACATGTGGTTATTATTATCCATACTAAAATTGAAATAGCGCCAGAGTTATTTGAAAGATTTGCTACTCTCAAACGTAGGAACCAAAGAATTGTTCGGGTAAGCTTTGGAAGGAACTGGACTGAGGTAGTAGCTTTCTTTATCCCATATGTGATGCATTTATCGACTCTAATTTTCACGCCTGCCCATTTGCACCAATGTGTAAAATAATTTAGAAGGACCTGATCTTCGTGTTCAAGATCAGTAATGACAGCAGCACCGTCTGCAAACTGAAACAAGTGAGTAGGGTAGAGAGAATTTAACATGCAACCGAGTTGTTTAAATTTTTGGGCTGCTATAAATCTAATGAAGGTGTTGATGCAAAGGTTAAAGGTGAGTGGACTAAGGGAATCAGCGTGGAGAATGCCGCGATCAACTTTGATAAAAGGAGTATGAAAACACTCAGATAGGATAGAAGTGTAGAAACTAGAATAGAGATTCTTAATGAGCTGCTGCATTTGATCAGGAATGTGATGATATTTCAAAACTTCTGGGATAAGGTTATGATGGATAACGCCACAGGCAGTTTTGAGATCTAGAAGCGTGATAACCACCGAGTGCTGTTTTATCCTGGCTTTGTGATGTTGTGTGCCACTTGGGCTGTTTGCTAATACGCACCGGAGAGTTCAGGGATGAAACCTTTGAATTCGATGCTTAATATACCCAATAGCAGACAGAAATGTGAACATGGAGTCACGTAGACATGAGGTAAGAATTTTTAGAGGAGTACATTTCAAGGTAATAGGCCTAAAGTTAGCAGGGTCAATCCGATCCCCTTTTTATGAATGAGAACAGTGCAAGCCTTTTTCCAAACATGGGAGATTTCCCCAGTAAGCCAGATGATACGAAACTGTTCAGTTAGATAAGATCTGAGGTATGGACAACATTTGAAAGAGATAACTGAAATTTGATCAAGAGGACAGGGAGAGCCAGAACTTTGGTTATCTGTTAATATGACGGGGCGGAAAGGGATGGAATCTAGCCAGGTATGTTAAAAGATTTTAATGGGTTAATAGAACTAAAGATCTTGGCAAAGAAAGTAGTACAAGTAGCTACATCAAAGGAGGGTAATGGGAATACCTCTGCTTAAGAGTAGATTTAATGAAACCCCAAAAGTTCTTCTTTTTATCTTCATGCACCTGGCCTTCATTCAATCTTGGTTTTGTTGCACAAAGTTTGCACCTCAAAAGATGTGATACAACCTTTATTTCAGCCCGATCCCCATTAACAGATTTTAGATGCCTGAGATGAGACTTTAGGCTGTTCTTTGAGAAGGCTTGATACTTTTTTTCCAGTTCCGATAAGTTTATAGATCTCACCGCTCCAAAATTTTGTTCAAAATACTCGTATATAGCCACATTCATATGAATGATTGTCAAATTGAGGTCTGACAAAGCAATATCATGAATAGGCAGTAGTAACTTGAAATATTTGCTTGCAGAATCCCACTGATCAACAGACTTAGGCAATTCAATCCCACCTTGATGTGAATGTTGTCGTCAATAAGTGAGGCGGATTCAATAACAGGCAAATAATTTTCAATGCACTCGTTCTCGAAAGTGTCACCAGAAAGGACTTTAATGACACGGCAGCTGCGTGGTGCATTTTGAAACCTCTCTGATCGTTACAAATTTTACCACAACTACATTTCGCCACAATAAAGGAAGGCCTTGGCGATTCAGTATCAACTGCTGTTAAAGAAGTACTGTAACTACTGTCTCCAATAGCATGGGCAGTACTATTCTCTTTACATTTACTTTTTGCCTTCTCTTTGCATCTCCAGATATGCCGGCCTAGTGACTTGAAGTCTTTCCCACAGTAAGAGCAAACGATGAATACGAGCAACAACGATAACGAAGAAAAACAAAAAATAATCTTGAAGCAAATAATGCGTTTCAAAATGATAGTAATAGACAATTATACGTCTCACTATATCACGCAACATACAATTGGCTGTCAATATCATCTATACAAGCAAAATTACACTGCTGTTGACGTTACTAACAGATTTCAACATGGTAAAGAAAATAAAAAGGGAAAAAATTCAACAATGAAAATAACAAAAGCAACATCATAGAAGTAAAAGTAAAGTTCAAAAGGCAAGCAATTTCGGGTCAGTCCAAGTTTTATTTCTGCGACAAACTATAAAATATGTGCACCTGATAGTTATATTTATGATTTTCGATAGAGTAGATCTTTGTAAAGGTTTATTGAAATCAAGACAGCTAAGAAGCTCAAAAAACTATTCTGAAGAAGATCCTACCGTACCAAGCACCCCTAGAGATAAGTTGATGAACTTAATTTTTTGATATTTCGATGCAACATCCTGCTGAATTTAATAGCTTTTCGATATCTGTTGACTTTATTTTTGATTCAAATCCAATGGTGAGTTGAAGAATATATACATTGTTATCCTTAGTGATCAAAATAAGTTCAGGTCGAAGGGAATCACCAGTGATAAGAGACAGAGATAGAAATGCAAGAAGATCAGCATATAAAGAACAAAACTGAAGGCCAGACAATGCGTTTTCAATAAAGCTAAGAACTGAGTCATGCCTCCGAGTGTACCTACCTTGTTCGTCTCAGGCTAAAGGCAGAGACAGCATGCCCTTGATTGTGTGCTGCACCATTTAGAGAGGTTCTCTGAGTTGCAAGGGTTTTTGACAAATTTGTCAGTGTGAAGGTTAAGATATTTTTAGACATATGTTTTGCACATTTGACCAAAGGTTAGTAGTGCTGTGCAAGGCATACTTTAGAATAGATGTTATAATCAATGCTTGGGCAGTTAGTTCCTCTGTGATGCGACGATGATGTTGGGTTTGAATGGGTTTTAAGATATGCTTTGTATTGCTATATTGATCATATTAAAGTTTGGTGGAAGTATTTAGATCCTGCCATAAAGACCTAATATCGGCGCTAGGAGAAGATTTTAAAGCATTTTGAATTATTGCTTGAATAGTTGTAATGATTTTATCCGAATTAACAGCTAGAGAAAGGGAATTGTTTGCTTGTGATATATCAGCTATAGAAACAGCGGTATCATTGGACGAAACAACAGTAGAAAATACCACTTTAACAGTCGAAGAGGAGATTGGAAAATTTTCTGTAATGATGAAAATTCTGACTGATTAACAAATGAATTTTTCTAAAATGCACTGACAGTGAGATTTCATTGCCACGTCTTCGTACCAGTTCTGCAAATGTTGCTTGTTCACTGTTTTTCCTCTTGTACTGACTAATAGCAGAATTAAGTTCAATACAATAATCTGGTTCTAAACTACAGGTGGGAGGAAGTGGACTGTTCACTATAGCATAGTATTCCTTGTTTGAAAGCTTCCTAACTCTCTTTTCTATCGAAGAGAATAAGTCAAACAGCTCTTTCTCGGTAAACTCAATAGCTTCCATCTAAAATGCTCAAAATATCAGTTCACTTATCATTACCATTTGCACTAATTCGCAGCAACCATAACAGTAGCAAACTGCCTCCATACAGTCAAAAAAAGCAGAATCGTTTTGCCACAATGCACTTTCTTGGCCTACACTTAGTGAAGCAATGGATTCTTGGCAGCCTCTTTCTGTACACATTCAACACGCGGCTTGGAAAGACTAGTAAAGAAAGGTAATTCTCGAATAAATCAAGGACTATATACACTAGGGGGACAAAAGTATAACTACACCCTAATCATAATGGTGTCCAAAGTTTTTGGAGTTTTGCAGCCTTAGAGAATAACAGTTAGTTATTATCCATGCTCGTGTATAAAAATATGCTAAATTTAGAATCAAACGGTGGAAATTTATTGAAGAGTGGCTAAAACGACAGAGTTGCGAGATGAGGAGCTAGCTATTGTTAAAATTGTAAGTGTATGAAGTCTTGCGATAAGACTTGAATGTTGCTTTGCACCATCAAATGATAGTGAAAGGATGCGAGTTTGTAGAAAAACCAATTAAAGTGATTATGTGATTTGAGACTTCATTGATAGCTATAACTTTACTAATATGGTGAGGGATCCAACTTGTTTCAAGTCAAGTAACCCAACCTGTATTGATCTTATATTAACTAATGGAAAAGGAAGTCTAAAAAGTACAACAACAGCTGAGACAGGGTTATCTGATTTTCATGTCATGATCCTTACTGCTATTAGGGGTGGGTTTGTAAAGAGAGGCCCAAGAATCAAAATATATCGGGATTATAAATCCTAAAAACTGATACTTTCATTCACGATATATTAGCTAATGTTTTACCATGTCTACCACAGAGGTTAGATTATAGCAGTTTTGAAGAACTTATCAATAGGATTCTGGAGAACACATACCTAGTTAGAAAAAGTACATAGGAGCCAATGATGGGGCTTTCATGAACAAAGAACTATGTAAAGCAATAATGCATCGCTCCAAGTTAAGAAACAGATACAACAAGAACAAAACCGTAGAAAATTTCAATGAATGCAAAACACAAAGAAACCGATGTGTAAATATACTTAGGAAGACTAAACGTGATTACTAAAGAAACCTAGACTTAAAGGATTTCACTGATAGCCGGAAATTTTGGAAAACTGTCGAACCAGTTTTCACAGATACAGTACAAGTTTGTCAATCAATTAATCTTATCGAAAATGATGAATTTATCAGCGAAAATCTTGCAATTGCGGAAGTTTTTAACCAATATTTTACCAATATAACAAAGGAACATGAATTAAGATTAAATAAGACCCATCTCTCTACAACTCATGGAATAGATGATCTTATTGATATAGCAATAATAGAGCACAGTAAGCACCCTAGTATTCAGAAGATAAAGGAAGCATTGACTCCCTCCAAAAAGGTTTCCCTTAGAAAGATCACTACATTGGAAGCTTTGCAACAAAATGAAAAATTAAGTAATAGAAAGGCATCCCCATTTACAGCATACCAGCTAGAGTGCTAAACGAACACCCTTTAACTTTTGCTGATTTACTGAAAAAATGTTTCAAGAATAGTCTGGATGAGAGCACATCTCCCACAAATTTGAAAGTAGATGTTTCACCAATTCACAAAAAAGAGGATGTTAACCGCAAGCAAAACTACAGACTAATCACAATCTTACCACCAGTTTCTAAAGTCTTTGAAAGACTAATTGAAAATCAGATAAAACCATTTTCTCTTGGATTTCTTTGCCCTATGCTCTGCAGTTTTAGAGAAAAGTACAGCACACAACATGCTTTACTGTGATTTATAGAGAAATGCAAAAAATGTATGGATCAAGGGAATTGTGTTGGTGCTGCTTTCATCGACCTTTCAAAGGCTTTTGACAGCCTGAATCATAAAATCTTGGTGGCAAAGTTGGAGGCATATGGCTTTAGCAGAAATGCCTTAACGTTCATTCATAGCTACTTTTGAAAAGAAAACAAAGAGTAAAAGTAAATGAAATGGGTCTACTTAGTGAATGGAAATATATCGATCAAGGTGTCCATCAAGGATCAGTACTGGGGCCTCTCCTATTTAATATATATATATATATATA
>OLMO02000301.1:7894684-7933590 GCA_900291935.2 Cassiopea xamachana
TTAATTTTTGTTGATGCTGCAGCGCAGCGAACAAATTTATTAAATGCATGGTCGTCTATGCTTGACCACGAAATTGTATGATCAAGTGCTATGTGGAGTTGAAACGCTGTGTCATACCTTAACCAAGATTGACTTGGGTAAGAGCGTTGTAAGGTGCAAATAAAATCCTGATAAATTAAAAGTTCGGGGACTAATGTAGGGTGGAAGTGTGCCATGGCTCGTATGTATATATTCCAAGCTTCAAGCCACGATACGGCGTTATTAATCTTTTTCTTCTGTTGCTTGGCTGGTTGCAATGAAAGCATTTGCGCCCCATCGTGAGATTGATTTAATTCGAATAAAAGATTATTGCCGTCCGTAGGAGGGTCATATAAGGCATGTGGTAGTAATGTATTACAATCAACGAATTGAAGATTTTTTATATCTTTGAGGATCTTTTCAGATACTGGGGGGAGAAGAGACTGACATGTTCTAGTACTAACAAATTGTGACAAACCTTGAGCGAGGTGGGTGTTGTCCAGTTGCGGGTGTATTTGAGTAACTGGGGCATTTGCGATCATCGGGATGGAAGCTGGCGACAAAGGTGCAGGGTCTAATATCGGCGGTTGTACTGCTGACTGGTTGTAGAATTGCCGTGCTGCCATTTCTTCATGTATTATGGCGCGTATTGCTGTGACATCCAGGGCTCTTGCAGCGTTTTCTACACTCGGGTGTCGTGGGGCATTTGTATTATGTTGTTGAGGATTTTCACCTTTGTCGGCGGAAGAATCCAGATCATACTCTCCTGCTGTTGTTGCCAATAAGTTGCCTGTCGGATGCATGTACGTGAACAGCCGGTCGATTAAATCCACTTTCTTCCCTGTAGTTGGGAGACCGTGGTCGGCACAATGAAGCCTTAGCGTGTGTTTTGTCTTTTTGGACCAGTCCAGTCTTGTCAAACGACGTTCTTTTTCTAAAATGACTTCCCTAGCTGACATGGTGTTGGCTTTCTATCCTAACTTTACGTGTTTCTAAACTAGCTTGATGTGCTTCTGAGCTTTTGAATGAGAATGAAGGTTAGGGTTGACTTGGGTGAGTTTTATGACAAAGTGCCCTAAGCCACGTGATAGTAATACACGATGGGGCTTGGGTCTAGTGAACTGGAGACAATGAGAGCCTCTGTCGTTAAAATACATTTACTACGTAAATGCACTAGTATGCATCCATCTCCCAGACAGTATGCTACTAAAATTGTTAATGGTTAAGACAGGATACTATGAGAAATTCTTGCTACATGGGCTCCACACAAATCGATTTGAACTTAAATGTGCTTAAATGTTTTTATAAGAAAATGGGTTAAACGTAAGTAGTGCTCGAGACTGCCTGAAAGTTAAAGAAGCTCAATAATGGTGCTTTGAGACAAAAGAAAGTCGATATGCTCGTATGCATTCAAAATACCAATTGTTTGTGTATAACATGCTACATATGTACTTTTGGATTTCCTTTTGACAGCAAAGCAGAACTTAGCCAATTTGTGCTAAGAAGGCCTTTATTTTTGGGGTCTTCAAAAAGCTAAGAAAACTTGATTATTAGGTAAAGAGAGCCGCTCTTGCAACAAAATGGGATGGAACTGGGATTTTACCTATTGACTGATAGAAATATTCAAAATGTTTGAAGGATTCTTTGATATAAATATTTAGAAATTATTTGGGACCTTGCATCCAGTAGTGTAGGCTATGTCTCAGCGTGATTTCCTGTATAAGAAAAACTGAAAATAACAAATAGGGTAGGCTTGGATGAAATGAATGAAGATATACTGTACTATTAAACCTCGTATGTTCTAAAAACTTCTATATTCCAATAGAGAAGAACTTCACTAAATAGAAGACATTCTGATCAATTACCTGCTATTTTAGTACGCTATTCTGACATGCCCTGCGTAGTCTTCCAAGGTTTAGTTTGATGTTAAAAATCATTTTTCCGGTTCACTCCGACATTTCTCAAAGACTGAGAAGAATAAGGATGCATAAGGATATCTTCACTGTTACAAGCCAAACCTCTAAGGTTGCGTTCACCAAAAACAAAACAAAGTGAAGAATACTATAGAAATGTGACAAAAGAGCGACAGTGAATTGGAGTGGCAGCACCATCTAGTTCCCTCAATAGCTTCAACAAGAAGTGTCGACAAAATACAATTAAACTCTATTCGAATACTTATTTCTCGAGACGTTTAAGCGAATCCAATAATGGTAAACCCTACATGAACCTGCAAACCTGCATTGGCGTATTTACAAGGTCACTGTGCTGCCCCCACTGCCCCCCGGTGCTTCTAGGACCACTAGCTATGCCCCTCCATAAATCCGCAACTAGTAGCAGATAGCTTTAGTGCCGTGAAAGGAGCCAATTGCTTTTGAGAAGGTGCTCAAACAGCTACATTTGAGAAAGCAGGTAGCATGCTGATAGATATATAGTTTTTTCCATAGTGCTTATACAGTCATTATAAACTGGTGATACTTTGAACCATCGAATTTGAAATGCTATTTACCTTGTTGAAAGAAAAAACTCAAGGTTATTTTTTGCACTTGTTCAAAAATATCTCCATTTGTTTTCTTTCTTAGCTATCTAGAGCTATGTCTGGACACCAGAGTCTTTTGAATGAAAAGAAATATTCAATAGAGATTTAAGGATACACTTACCCATCAAAAGAAAAAGTACTCTCCCGACAACATTCTGAAATTCCGGCGGTCTCTTAAAAAACAAGTGAAGAGCAGTGTGCAACAATTCAATATTAATATCAGAAAGCTGCTCTTGCTCTAGAGAATCAGCAATGCCTTCCAGTATGTAGGGGCACCTTGGAATATTCTAGAAATATATGAAGGCAATTAAGTTAATAAAATTAGTTTGTTGGAGATCAAATTACACTGCAAAGGGTAGAAGCAATAGGTACTTGAATTCCAAAGTAAATCAAGAAAACATCTAACTGCAAAATAAAACTCGTTAGATTGCTGTTGTAGGATGCCTTCGAAGTTTCCCTATTTATATTGAGTTATCTTACAATTGTGTAGCCACCATACAACAGTGAAAAACTTCTCTTGCATGGGAAATGCAGTACTGACGTAGTTGTGGGTGCTGCTGATTATGCTGAGCAAGACCAAAAAGTTCCAAATACATAATTTTTTCAAGGTCTGAAAAATCTCTTTTGACATTGGTATTCATCTATATCAACCAATTACGTTCCCCTATGTTTTTGTGAAATGCAACTTTGGATATGATGATTATTGGAACGAGTTCATGTTTAACAATGATGGCAGGTATTACGCATTACAATAATCACAATTCTGCTTCTTCTGATAGCAGGAATGGACTAACTATTCTCTGTAGCAGGGTCTCTGTATAATTACTTTGGTCTATGTGTAAGGAGTGAATTACCACCAATATAGCTATCTGTAGCGTTTCTTTGCAAGATATGGTACACATACAAGATTGAGAAATAGGTACTGCTGGAGTGACCTTGCTCCTCTTACAGCTCCTTTTAAAATTCTTTTGCCGCATGGAGCTCCGCTAAGCAGAAATTAATTGAAAAGTGGCCTAGGCCCTATCCAAGCTTGAATAAATGCAGTCCAGATATTCTTTGTAGATTCCTCTGTTCAAGCTATGCTTGACTCCTTGCTCACATAAATGCCAATTTTTGCATATAAGGGTAAACTTTTGCTTGATAATGATTTTCTACGGCTGTCCAAATCAAAGAAATTATTTATTCAAGTGTTTGGTAATGAATTTACCGAATATTTGGTTAGTTGCCAAACATAGGTGTGGCTAGAGTATGAAAAGGGTGTAGACCCAGAACCGAAAAATGTAATGATAGAATATATATACAATAATATCAATATACTAACCTATCGATAAAAATTACCATGTTTAATCTACTTTGTTTAATTATCCTCCCTTAAAAATGTGGGGGCAGGTAAGCATAACGACGAAGGGGGGCTGAGAAGTCAATACAATTGCTATCTTAAAATATTTGTATTTTCAAAAATCACTGGGTGGCAAAAAGTGGTGGAGCTGAAGCACCCCAGCCTTCCCAGTGGCGCTGCATTTGAGGTTACACTACTTCACTGACTACTAAGGTGATATTTTGTGCTACAATATTCAACTTACTGTTATAGTGGCAGGTCACTCTCGAAATGACTGGTCAACATTGTCCGAATGTTCGTTGTAGCCGACTGGTCATCCTCCAAATGACTGATCGAAATACTCCGAATATTCGCTGCAGTCAACTCGTCATTCTCCACGTGATATAGTTCGAATAATTCAATTTGAATCGTTCGAAGAGCGGAAGTACTGGTTTTTTTCTCGTTGACAGGCATAAGTACTTGGCGGCTAGTAACAGTGACCACGTTCTTCATCCCAAATGGACAGGGATAGTAGGGATGGTTGGAAATTTCTTGAAAATCCAATAAACGGGGAGGGAGTTGGTGGGAAAATTCTCATATTATCAACAGCTATGAATAGGTTTTACAAACTTTTTGAATTTAAACAAAGCGAAAGGATTTTTCTGAAAAAATGAACAAGCGGGAGAAGAATTTTATCTGGGACTCTAGAGTAGTTAGTTATCAGCAAATATTCAGCTCTTTTTATTACTACTCAAAGGTTGATGAAACGACCTACTAACCAAGTATTTGACTTTCATTGGACAGCTCTATGATTTTCAGCATTCCTCTCTTTTGCTGCACTTCCTCCTTCCTCATTATGGCGGTCTAATTTTTCACATCAAGTCATGGAAACTCCACTTCAGCCTTCTTATACAAAGTGAAATCTTTCCCACACTTTCTTATGATTCTTAATTGTAATTTAAGACTAGGTGGTTTTGGGACTCGGATAGAGTGCTGCATAGCCATTGAGGTTTTAGATATACCACACCTATAGAATAGCAAGGCTAATGAAAAGGTTATTTTTTGTAACCTTACAATTACGGTAGTGTCTCGCAGCAACTTCCAAATGCTCTTAAAGCAATTTAATACTCACAAAACATTAATATAAATTTCTTTTATTCATTAAATTACCACACTAAAATTACTAGCGGGGGCTACTTCCTTTGTGCTGCATATATCGATGCTACCTATTGCTCGGGGCATGGATATAAATTTCAGCAGGACCAGCTGTTTGGGGCTAGCTACGTCACTGAAGTGCAATTTTAGTAAATCAACGCTTAATTACCACAGATATCCCAATCAGATTGAGTGAAGTTTCAAAGCAAGCCTTAATAGAAAGTTTTGAAATGGTGCTTTAATTCCGTTTTACGTATATCCAGTACCACCTTGCAGTAGAATGAAAATTAGTAGACTCATTGCAATTTCTTCTAAATAACAGATGTACCTATAACTTCAAACATAAGAATGAAAGCTTGGTCATGATACTCCACTAACTTCACCCCTTTCAAATTTGGGTTTTGTATATGCGATTTGGAAGGTATTGAAAGATGGCCTCTCAAGACGCTGTAGTTATATTGCTATGTAGCTTGCTATATTCATACATCTCTAATGCAATTTTATAATTACAATCGACTTGAAAATTTCTTTGCGCCAATTATAAAAGTTGCATAGATCATTGATTTGAGTAAAGTATGTAATTAAGCAAGTGATAGAGAACCGTTTGCTACTCAACAGAAGGCAAATAGATGCAACGGTATGATGCACTGCCCTATTCTATCTCTGTAATGTAAAGTAGGAACTTCAAATATAGCAATTTTTTAAATAGACCAACAACACTTACGTGCCCAAGTTCTCCAAGGATCCAAATAATGGATGACTTAGCAGATGGGTCAGATAGCTTCTGCCATGAGGTATGAATAACTTCAGCAATTCTGATGTCAAGATCTCTCAACTCAGCTACTATAGCTAGAAAGATAATTAAAGGATGTAACAGCTGTATAGGAAAGCAAGCTACATTTCCTCTAAACAAAATATGCTAGTTCTCTTACTACCTGCGCATCACATGCTAGGAAAGAGAGTAGTACATTAATACACCGCAGAGTCCTGGTATAGGTCTGAAGAACAGAAGTTCCCATTGGTATAAGCAACAGAATACTTCCTTGTTGATAAACCCTGATGATATAAGCCAATGGGTCTGTTTTAGGATACAATGTGAAAGAGATAGACAAGCTGTTTGGTATCCAGTAATATTGTAAACAGTTCATTTCCTGGACAGTAGAGTAATGGCTAGTTATCGTAATTCATCCCAACTCGTTGGAATTCGTCGGATTTCTAGGTCAAATATAAAATACGATCACTACCGATATAAGAAAACCCAGCACTAAATATAAAAAAGACATATCTTAATTGATCAGAATCATAGGTGATGCCAAAAAAGAAACTTTGGAGGAGTTAAAACTGTCAAAGTCCGACAGTAGCGAAGGAAGAAAAATGTGTGCCACGGCCTTTGAATTGTCTAAAAAATGAAAAACAGATCGTGAAAGCTCCTGCAGTGCATATAATTGCTAAAAAATTTAGCACCGAAGGGGGCTACACAGACCATCGGGGAGCTCCAGTCCACCCAAAACCCCTGTAACGCCATTCTTGATTCGAATTCACCTTAATCCGTCGGAATTCATCGCAAAGAATGAAAAATTTTGTTTCATCCCAAAACATACAGGTCTTTATCATTGATAACTATGACATAAATTCACAAAGCTCTATGCAGCTCATAGCAGAAATGGACATAAAGTCATCTGGTTCAGTGTATGAACGGCATTAAAAACTCTTTTAAACAGACGGCATCACAAGGATGCAACAACAACAATGCAGTCTATGTACCATGTCACAGTCTCATAAGGCACAGACATACCCTAGCTTGGTTGTTAATGATTATGAAAAGGGCACTGATAAAAATCTGCAGTACCTGGTGTCAAATTTATGGCCTGAGTGCTAAACTGATGCCATGGCTTGCAAAGAGCGTATTTAAATGTACCTTCAACAAAGGGAAGTCTCTTACTTTTTATATTTTCATATATTTATACTCTTATATATTTGCTCAGGAAGCCCTATCATCTACTACAGCATAATATAAACAAGCATCCTCGATATAGCTATATTAAATAATCAAAGAAAGAAAAGAAAAAGAAGAACCTAGGGGTTTACTGGTCTTCCTAGGGATCGCTCCTCGGGAAGGATGCTAATTTTGAAGGAACCCTTCCATTTCCTTTTGATTGTTCGAATTAGGGATAGTATTTAATTCCAGGTTTTTCTCCAAAATAAAGGAAATTGTTTTTGGAGAACTCTAGGTTCAACCTTGAAATGTCCAGATTCAACTGATTTCTTGCTAAGTAGATTGATGAGATTTTGGAAGGAGTGTACCTTTTAGACTGCCTGGGCAGAAGCCATTCACTATCTTATAGATCATTACTGCTCCTTTATATTGCATTATATTTGAAAATGACAGCCAGTTAAATTTTCATCGATCCTTTAGCTTAGAATTTTCTATCAAAGTTCTTGCTCTATTCTATAGACGTTGAAGATGTTGGAGCTTTGTACTCGATAAACTGCCCCATAATTTGTCACTGTATGTATCTCAGACGACTTTCAAACAGTGCTTTATACACCTGATCAAGCTTAAGACTGTGATAGTATAATCTTCAGTTTCTGGAAGGATGAGAGGGCAGCTGTACTTTTACATTACGCTTTCTATAATGTTCATTCCATATTAGGATTTCATCCTCAGAAATCCCAAGGTAATTAAGTTTTTTGACTCGATTGATCGATTCTCCATTTATGGTTATCTCTATTGGGCTAAGAATGTGGTTGCTATGTCGTTTTTGAGCTACTACCAAAAATGCAGTTCTGCCAGTGTTTAAATTTTGCAATGTGTTCAGCTTTTACAGCATTGCATAGCTGATCAATTTATTCAGCAGAACAAGTTACACCAGTATCATCCACGTAGATATTTGGTGTGCATTTTGTGAGTCATTGTATAAAGTCATTGACTTACATGAAAAAGAGGAGAGGCCCCAAGTACGATCCCCCAGGTATGCCACATTGAAAAAGCTTTAGGCTGGATTTTTGGCAATTTACTTGACAAAATTGCTTTCTGTTAGTCAAGTAGGATGTGAACCACCGATATGGAGTCCCTCCTATCCCATACTTGGATAGCTTTGAGAGGAGAATTGCATGATCTACCATATGAAAGGCCTTCATAAGGTCAAGAAATAGGCTAATTTTGCAATGAATCTGTAAAGGTCAAAAGTGCTGTCACAGTGTTGTTCATTGTTAGGAATGCATGCTGGCACTTAGAAAATTTGTTTTGTTTCTTTAAGTAGTATGAGACTAGATCATGTCCGAGTTTTTCTCACAATCTCGAGAATACAGATAGTGAAGATATTGGCCTATAAGTATTCATGCTATTCTTCTGGCTTGATTTGAAGGTAGAAATCACTGTGGCTATCTTTGATATATCTAGGGAAAGTACCCGTTTCAAATGAAGAGTTGAAAATTGCGCTTAATGGCTTACTTAAAATTCCTGCTGCATCCTTCAATAAAGACTTTATAAAGACTTTTTCATTGCCTACAGATTTGGAGTATTTTAACTTTTCTATTTCAGTATTTATAGGTTTTGTGTCAACTGGATGAAAGCTTGGGGTTAGAGATATTTCACTTAAAGTTAAGTATTTAAGTGGGTCATCGGATTCCTTTGATTCTATGGCTTCTTCAAGTTCTGGCCAATAGCAGTAAAATGAATATTAAATTCTTTCGCAATTTGATTTGACATATCAACTAGTTGACCCTTGAACATAATGGATTTGGCAGTTGTGGAGCTTTGATATTTGCTTAGGACTTAGTTTATTACTTTCCAAATCTCCTTGGAGTTACTAGACTTCTCATCAATCATATTGAGATAGTAGCTTTAAACAGCTCTCCAGAGTTCACTGGTTACCTTGTTACTGAGTCGTTTGTATTCAGGCCATACTAAGCGATCTCCTCTGTTCTTTTCATGGTCTGGTCTCCCTTGTGTATCAAATTCTTGATTCTGGGAGAAATCCAGGGAGAGGGTGCATGCCTCCAATCCCTTTCTGTTGTATAAATGGCGCATGCACATCCAAGATGGGAAGAAGTAGATCGCAAAAGTTCTTTGCCATTGTAGCAGTCAACTCTTTTTGCATTCAACACACAACCACTTATTTGGTCATTTCATGGTATTGGCCACCTAATGCTAATGTTTGCTGGAAATGGAAGGGAAAGAATCCTCAATGGGGGTACCAATTGCAAGTTCTTGGATAAAGAACACACGGAAAGCTTGGAAAATAAAGACAATATTAAATACTTAAAAGAGCTGTATGAATCTTTTGGTTTAAAACAGATAATTTCTGAGCCAACTAGTGAGATAACAAAAACTACCATCTTAATTAACGATAATGCGATCAATCAAAAACTGAATTTATTATATGCCATTCGTAAATTTTTGGGGAATGTTCAAAAGCAACATAAAATGGAAATATCTAGGCAAATGAAGTATTTTAATACGGGAAATTTCATTTGTGATCTTGCCTCTTTCGATTGGCAGCTAATACTGCGTTGTTCTGCAAACAGTAATGACATAGTAACTGGATAAATGTACTTCCCTGTATTATAGAGAAACATGCTCCATTAAGACAGTGTAGAGTATCGATAGATTGGGAACCTGGTTTACTCCTAATCTTAGACAGGTAATTAAGGCTAGAGACAAGTTGAAAACTTAAGCAGTAAAAACAAAATCAGAAATACTTATGCAGGCGTGCAGAAAAGTTAGAAATCAAGTTAACAAATTGAATGTAAAACTAAAGAGAATTTCATATTCAGAAAAATTCGCTCTTCTGAATGGGACATAAAGGAATCATCGAAAACTATTAATCAAATAATCAATAAGAGATCAAAAGCAAACAAATATCACGTCAATCAATGATAAGGGCGAAATTATCCTGGATTCTGTTAAAATAGCAGACTCTATGAACACATTACTTTGTAATAATGGCGAAAATCTTAGTAAAGATCTAAAGATTCCAACAAGATGTAATCCTTTCCTAGATGGGACATATGAAGTTCTGAACCAAGACACCCCTTTTCATCTCTCTTTTATAACTTGCAAGAAGTTAGTTGCCACAAAGGGAAATATTAAAAGCTCCTACGAATTTGGAAGTGATGATATCTCAATCTACTTTCTGAAGATTGGTATGCCTATTTTAGCTCCACATGTCGTCAAATATTCAACTTATCTCCCTCAACAGGTACTTTTCCAGATTCTTGGAAAATAGCTGATGTTGCACCAATCTTTAAAAAAGGTTTCAAAGATGACAAGTCAAATTACAGACCTATCTCTGTACTCCCCATAGTGAGTTGTCTTTTTGAAAAAATCATTCTCGACCAACTCTGTTCTTATCTTGGTAATAAGTTATGCACTGGGCAATCAGGCTCCAGATTCCTACACTCAATTTTGACATGCCTCCATACAGGTACGAATAATTGGTACCTGAATATGGATGCTGGAAAATATACCTCTATCATCTTCATTAACCTTAAAACGGCATTTGACACCGTCAACCATGTCATTCTCCAACAATGGCTTACCTACTACGGAATTCTCGGCAAGGAACTGAAATGGTTTTAGTCATACTTAAGTAATAAAAAACAATGTTGGAGTACCTCAAGGATATTGCTTGGGGCTATTTCTTTTTTTAATATGTATATATTAATGACCTTCATTTAGCTCTTTTGACAGGGCTATAAAGGAGGATCTTGAAGATCTCAAGATTTGGCTCGAAAGTAACAAGCTGTCATTAAATGCTTAAACACAGGGAATGTCAATAGGTACAAGCAAACGGCCCCAAATGCTAAAAAGGGAAGCTTCCACTAAGTCCAGCTTTCAAATCGGAGATGAGGAGGTATAATTAGTTGGCAACACCAAATACCTAGGAGTCCAAGTTCACCAAAATCTCAATGGGAACCAACATGTTGCAAATATCTGCAAAAGGTATCAAAAGGTATAGGGATGCTATGCCATGCAAAAAATTTCTCCCTTTGGAACGACTAAAAAGTAAGCATAAAAGCATCGTTGAGCCTTATTTTAGATATTGTATTCCAATATGGGCATGTTGTGGCACCACTACCCTTGACAAATTACAAAGATTGCAAAACAGAGACGCTAGAATTGCCACAAATATTCGGTATAATAAGCCTTCACTGCTACTTATTAAAGGATTTGGTTGATCTATCATTAAAGAGCTAATTGAAACTGAAACAGCTAAGATGGTTTTCAAGTCCTTAAATGCTTCTCCACCTATAGATGTGATGCAAATGTTTCAGAGATTATCAGAAACAAGTGTAAGGAAACTAAAGCGAACCCCAACCGACTTCAATGTCTCCAAAATGAGATCTACACGCGGCCAAAACTGTTTTTAGTGCAGAGGAGCCTATCTTTGGAATAACTTGGATGAGAAGACAAAGATGTCCTATTCTCTGTTCTCTTTCATCAGATCTGTTCTCAATTTTGAATTTAACAATTAGTCTTATTTATTTCTTTTAAATTTTCTAACACCATTTTGTTGTTGACACTCTTTTTATGTGAGACGGTAAATAAGCATTCAAATCAATTAGTTACTATTCGGATAACTTTTGCTTTAGAATTTTGTTATTTCCTTTTCTTGTAGGGCAGTTTGTAAAACAGCTTTTCTTTTAGCTGAAACTTCTACCCTGTATATTTTTAAACATAAAATGAATTGAATAATAGAACATTGGTCTGGAAAAGAATGTACCTGCAGGATCTGCTGCTAACTTTTATTGTAGTAAATGATATTTTGTACATAGCTATTCAGTTTTTTTGCATTGTGAATAGTTGATTGACATTAGTATTAAGTTGCTATTGTAATTACTAATTACAAATACGGATATGAAACGAATTCAAATTGTATTGGGGTCACTACAGGCCGTAGATGCTGCCGCAAATTTTTCCATATACTATCGAGAGCATCACAGTCCATCGAAAAAACATCCTAACTTTCCACATGACCCTCATTTCTAAGCTGCTGTTGCAGTTTCCATTCTTTGAGAAGTGCATGTTTGGTGAGAAAGCAAGTTGACGAATTTACTGCTGCAATCAGGCTCATATTTAGACTAATATTCAGAGATGCTGAGCAGAAAATGCAGTATTCAGTTTTCAATAGAAGTTCTTCATATCCAAACACCTCAAATCCATACAATGAGACAGTTTAAAGGAGAACAGTTTAATGTTTCCATATGTGTTAGATGGAAAACTTTCAATACATAACAGCCTTCTTGCAACTGAACATAACAAGACTTATCAACTCAATCTATTTATAAAGAATTCAAAATATCACACTGTCCAGTGTTCAGGGCATTAGTCTCTCAATACTACATCATTCCCATTTTCCTAAAACAAGTGTCTCAACAAAAGACATCTACTGGTATTGGTACTCCTAGACAATCAGGTGCTCTACGCAGTACATCCAAACAAAGTACAACAAGTCTTTGTCTTTCTTCAACATTACTTGTCCGTTTTGCATCATTAGAATCATCATCATCACTCTCCTTACACTGATCGGTTGCTCCTTCACTATCTGCTTCACTTGCATTTTTGCTTTTAGTAAGTAATGTCGGGGAAAGGCCATAGGACCTATGACAAAGCCCCAACAAAGGAAAAATTGAGAAATGAGGGCAAGATTAAGTTTGTTGATGTCAAATTCAAAAGATGACAAATTTTAGGATTCAGGGAAAGTAGTGGGTGGCACTGAGTTCCACAGTTGAGAAGTTCTGGGAATAAAAGAAGATTTGTGAGATAGAGTTTGTCGATTAGGAAGTGTAACTTGGAAAAGGTGTGAATAAGTAGAGTTTCTGGTGGTTTGAACACGCCTCACTGGATCAGGAATAATATTCTTGATTTCATGAGAGCAATGTCCGTGAAAATAGCGGTAGAAAATGGAAAGATCTGTAACAAGACGACGATGGGAGGGAGACTGTAGAGAATTCGTGAGGTTTGGATTATTGATGAGATGGATAGCTTTAGACTGGATTCTGTCAAGAAGATGGGGAGAAGATTTAGGAGCACCACCCCAGACATGAGAGCAGTACTCCAGAGAAGGAAGAATCTGGGATTTGTATATAGTTAGTAGTTAAGAAGGTGAGAAATAGCCACGGGCTCTAGAAAGAAAGCCAAGTTTCTGACATGCATGCTTTACTATGTAATTGATATGGGGTTTCCAATTGAAATTAGATGAAATGGAAAGACCAAATTGAGTGATTGAAGATGAAATGTCCAGTTTATGGCCGTTCATGAAAACAGGGGGATATCTTGGTGATGTTTACGTGATATGACAACATATTTTGTTCTTTCTTTATTGAATGTAACATGGTTGTCAGTACCCCACTTCTCTAAATTTGTTAAGTCATTGGTGAGAAGTGAGGTTGAGGTGTTACGATATGGTGAAATATTAGAGTAGGCAAGGTTTTGAGGATTGGATGAAAAAGATGAACTTAAATAAGTGTCATCAGCAAAGGAGAAAATACTGGAAGATGTAGAGGAAAGCAGGTCATCTATGAACAGGATGAACAGAACAGGCAAGATAACAGAGCCCTAAGGTACACCTGAGTTGATAGAATGAGGATTAGAGAGGTAGCCATCGACCCTAATTGCAATTGACCTATCAGATAGAAAGCTAGAAATCCATTTAATGAGGGTGTGATGAAAACCAAACATTGGCAGTTAAGCAAGAAGACCTTTGTGCCAGACGTGATCAAAGGCCTTGGAAATATCAAGAGAGATCACTCTACTCTTATCGTAGGACTCTAGAGCAGAGGACCAAGCATTAACAGCATAGGCTGGAAGGTCACTGGTAGATATTGCTTGTCGAAACCCATATTGGTGATTAGAAAGAAGGCTGTTTGTTTCAAGGAAGGCAAGCAGTTGTTTGGTGAGAATGGTCTCCGTAGTCTTAGAGATGAGAAAAATGATTGCAATAGGGTGATAGTTTGAAGGGTCAGATTTGTCACCTGTTTTGGGGATAGGGAAAATGTGGGCAAGTTCCTAAGAGGAAGGGAAAATAACAAGATTGTAGGAAAGTTGGAAAAGCTTGCTGAGAACAGGGGCGAATTCAGTGGCACAAGACTTTAGAACTATAGCAGGTATACCANATCAGGTTCACTAGATTTGGAGGAGTTGAGCTGAAGAAGGACTTTCTGGACTTAGCGTGTAGAGAACTTAATAGGGGACATTGTGATGGTGGATATGGGGTAGAGAGGAAATTGGAAATCTTGCTCATCAAGATTGGAATTGGAAGCAAAGGTTGATGTGAAAAGGTTAGCTTTAGAGGAAGGAGTGCATGAAGATGAGCCAGAGTTGTTTTTAGAGGTGGAAAAGAAGAATGGCAAAAGTTTTGTGATACAATGTTGGCTAAGGACCAGAATGAGGGAGATCCTGTTTGACATGAGGCAATTTTATTGTTGATGCATTTGACAAAAGAGGATTTGACATGATTGATGGTTTTGGAGCATAGGTTACATGCTTGTACAAATAAAGCTCTTGAATGTAGAGTTTGATGTAGTTTCCATTGTTTAAAGCGGTGGTTTTATGTTTGACAGCATTTGCAAATTGTGAACTGAATCACTTCTGAGATGACTTTTTGCCAGGTTTATAGGAGGATGGAATAAAAAGATACATACCAAGTTGAACTGCTTTAATGATGAAGATGGCAAAAGAGGAAGGATCGTTAGACAAACCAGAATACAAGGGGTATGCCGCAAAAGGTTTCAAAGAGAGTCCCAGCCAGCTCTGCTATAGTAGAAGACTATTTGAGAAGAGGAGGATCTATCCTGGTGGGAGACAAAGTTATGCTGTAATGTGATAAGGCAGTGGTCAGAGTTACCAAGAGGAGAATCTAGAATAGGGGTAGAGCAAATGTCGGGATTGATGTAAGAAACAGATCGAGTGTATTAGCTTTGTCACCTGAGCGATGAGGGCTACGTGTTGGTTCTGATATCAATTTTGACAGGTTATTCACAATGGCAAAGGCCTCTGCATCATGACCAGCAAGGTTAGTGATATGAGGAGAGTGGATAAGCTAGTTCGGTTTCTAGACATTGAAATCACAAATGACTGTGATTTCAGAGCGTGGAGATTGAAGAGTAATTGTGTCAATTGTCTTAGATAGATGGGCAAATAGGAGTTCATGGTTAGTTGAGTTAGGTGAGCAGTATAGGGTGCAAATGAATTTTGAAGTGTGAGGTAGGGAAATTTCATCCAGATGAGTTGAAAACCAGGATTAACGAGGTTGAATTGAGGTAGACGAGAACTTTGTACATCAGAGTGGACATATGCACAAACACCACCATTTGNGGGAAGGAAGAGGAGAAAAGCTCATATCCAGGGCATTTTAGA
The DNA here is from genome assembly GCA_900291935.2 of Cassiopea xamachana. Classification (NCBI taxonomy): domain Eukaryota; kingdom Metazoa; phylum Cnidaria; class Scyphozoa; order Rhizostomeae; family Cassiopeidae; genus Cassiopea; species Cassiopea xamachana. The sequence continues at coordinate 7,910,075 of OLMO02000301.1, forward strand.
TGAGGACAGAGAATGGAGTTATCATTTGGGTCCAGTGGTTTGATTTTAGTTTTGGTGAGGAACAGTGCATGAGAGTTAGAGGACTGGAGATATTGGTGTACAGAGTTAAGATTGGAGGATAGTCCACGAATATTGCAAAATGAGATGGAAAAGAGTTTAGAATGTGCCACATTGATAACTGCAGTAGAGCTAATGTCTGTGTGAGTGAGAGGTATAGTACGAATACAAAATGAGTGAGTGATGATTGGGTTGGTCAAAGTGATAGAGGCAATATTTGTCAGTGAGCCTATGAAAGTTCCTAGAGCTATGCTGTGGCCTCAGAAGGGCCCCCTGGAACTGTGAGCTAGGAGTGGCTCCAGTCACGAACTGGCATAGTAGGCGGCCCGAGATTATACACCAGTTGATGAGGCAGCCTCTCAAAGCGCTACCAATGGGTTTGAAGCTCTGTACTATCTGGTGGCAGAGCTTGAGTCCACCTTTTCCAATGGTACCCTCAGGCATAGCAAGGGATCAAATAAGCCCAACAGCTTCCCACTGCGACTAACTACAGTAACCTTATCAACCAAAAGACCTGGAATCTCTATCCTAGTGCTGAAAGAGACAAAGTCACTAAAGGCACCAATAGATAGAGTAGTGGTACTTCCCTAGACAATGAGGCAAGCTCATCTACCATCTAATAATTCAGAGATTGTTTGGAATATGCTTGAAGTGAGATATGTTGTGCATTATTTTACGTTTATCACTATCTTCAGCTGTGATACATGATTTGTTTCGATTAATGGCTTCTCATTAAAACGAAGTATAAGCTTGTTCTGCTTATCTTGTTTGATAAGAACATATTCTCCAACATTAATATCACAATGTTTAGCATGTCGCCTTTTGTCAGCATAAGCTTTGTTGTAATCTTCTCATAGCTGGTCATTTTCTACTGCTTCTTTATGCTGATTGATTGCTTTCTTCTTTACTAATGTTGGTAGCTTTCCATTTACTATATGACCAAAAAATAGATCTGAGGGAGCGATTTTGGTTGTAGCACAAGGAGTTGTGTGGTACTGTAGGAGGAATCAACTTAATTCCTGCTGCCATTTTCTCCCTTCAACTGTTGCTGTTGTCAAAGCACATCCTAGAGGTTGGTTGAAACGCTCTACTTTGGCATTTCCTTGTGGCCACTTACGAGTCGCAGTATCATAACTAATGGCTAAGGTACAAAGATAAGGACAATATGCCTCACTATTGAAAGGTGGACCATTGTCTGTGGTGATGGAAAGAGGAATACCATGAGAAGCGATGTTTTTGTCAAATTTCGGAATTATGACAGACACTTGTTGAACGAACAATTTCAATCTCTGGATATCACGAATAGATATCAATGAGAACTAATAGGTACTTCAGTGGGGAGTGGACCAAAAAAAACTGCATGCACCTTCCGCTGTGGTCCATCTGGCATAGGGGTCATCTGCAAAGGTTCCAGGGGGTTGGGTTGACCTATGGCTTGACATGGTATACAATGATCAATAGTCTCTTTGACTAATTTGTCTATTCCTGGGAACCATACCTTCTCACAGAGAAGTACCTGTGTCTTTACTAGATCTTGGTGGGTGTCATGTGCAATGTCTATTGCTTGATATCGTTAACCACAAAGAACAATATTCTGTGGAGCAACAACCAGTTCCTCCTTTATAGCTTTGAATTGCTTTACAAGATCACAGTCCCACTTCTTATGATGGATTGCTGCATCAGGCTTTGCATTGTTTTATCTGTATCAGTTGCATTTTGAATATCACTGATTGTCATAGCTTTTGGGACAACTGATAAGGCCAATAGACTAACGTATTCATCAGCCATGACCGCCTGTCTCGAGATGTCTTCTGAAGATGGATGATGTGACAGGAAGTCAGCAGGGTTGTCTTTCCCTGGCTTACACACGACCAAAAATGAGTAGGGTTGAAGGCAAAGCGCCCATCTTTCAATGCGGGCTGATGGCTTAGAATTAAATTAATGTTACTGTAGATGATCTCAAGTGGTTTGTGATCCATTATTAAGGTGAAATGAGAACCACATATGTATAAATTGAAATGCTAGATACCCCAAACAATCCCAAGTGATTCCTTTTAAGTTTGCAAGTAGCATTTCTCAACAGAGGTAAGGGCACGAATGGCATAGACAACAACTTGCAAGGTGTCTGCATCTGTACCTTTATGAGTCAAGATGGCAGATATACCAACGGGACTGGCATCCACAGTTATGAATGTATCTTTTGTTGTGTGAAAGTAGGACATAACTGGACCGCATTTTAATGCTCTTTTCAGTTGATCAAAGGCAGTCTGATGACATGCAGTCCACGGGAAATGAGTATTTTTTTTTGAAAGAACTCGCAATGGCTCCAAAATTGTTGCATAATTGGGAATATACCTACTACTGTAGTTCGCCATACCAAGAAAACTTTGAACTTCATCGATGTCGGTAGGTACTGAAGCATTTTGAAGATCAATAATGCAAGCTGGGTCTGGTGTCGTGCCTTCAGCTGTAAAAGCTTGACCAAAAAACAACAAAGAATCTGTCAAAAGCGTACATTTGGAGGCATTAAAAGTTAAGCCATGATCTGCAAGACGTTTCAAGCAGACAGAGAGTGCTCGGTCATCATCTTCTTGGATCTTTGCAAAAATGATTATATTGTCTGCTAATTTGTGAACGCCATCTAATCATTGTAACAACGTCTGTAGTGTATGCTGGAAAAGTTCTGCGGCAGCATTCATTCCATAGTTGAGCCTTTTATACTGATATAACCCAACATGAGTGCTAAAGGTGGATATACATCTGCTGCATTCATCTAGCTCTAACTGATGATATGCTTGTGATAAATCTAGCTTACAGAAAAACTTGCATCCATTTAACACTTGGCTAATGTCAGCAACTGTAGGAATTAAATAGCGAAACCTTTGTACAGCACAATTAGCTTTCCTCATATCAATGCATAATCCTACGGTGCTGCATTTCTTTGGAACTGCGATGATGGCGCTTATCCAAGGAGTCACTTGGGTGGGTGGTACTTTTTCAATGATTTCATCTGCTACAAGCTGATGAATGGCATGCTTAACGTTCTCCCTAATATGATATGGGATGCCTCTTTGCGCCTCCACAGTTGGCTGAACCGTGTCATCAATGTCAAGAGTAATCTGCTGATTTTTCAGTTTACCTAGGCCATTGAGTACATTGCTGTGCTTATTTAGAGTGCTTGATAACGTTTTATCACTTGTTTGTGGTAGATTAGATGTATTGGTTGCCGCCAATTTGCACAAATTAAGACTTATTAGCCCTAACTCTTGTGCTGTTTGTTCTTCAGCAAGTTGCCACTGTTGCTGCTGTTAACCACAAAGAACATAGCAACAGCATAGCATTTCTCTGTTTCTACCATTGCTTGAAACTTCCCCTTGAACGTAATAGGTTTTGATGAATTGTAGGGAAATGCATTTGCACGAGTTTCAAGTAAATGTGCATCTTTCATACGCAAGAACATTTTTTGGTGAATGATGTTTATGCTAGCCCCTGCATTGACAAGAACATCAAAGGAATGTCCTAAGACTTTGATGGTAGCATGAGGATGTGGATTTTTACTGCGATGAACAGGATAGAGGTACTCATTATCAGTATTGGACTGGGAGGGGACAAGCTGTTTTACGTGGGTACCTTGCTTCAAACATGAGGAATGTTAAGTGCACAATTGTCCGGATTTGCAACCTTTTCCTGGTTTTCCACGGCAAACTTTTGTGAAATGATTCATTTTCTCACAATTATAACTCTTTCCCTATTGCATGGCAGGCGTTGAGATGAGGGGTAGGGCCACCACAATTTTGGCAACTTTTAGGCTTCGTGGAGAGTTTTGACTTCTGTTCTTTACCCTCTTTCAGCAGACTGAAATTTGCCAATTTCATCTCTCCTACCATAAAGAAGCACCGCTTTAAGAAAATAACTAGGGTCATGCTTGTTTACGAATACGGGTTGACATGCCCCCTATTATAATCTGGTCTTATAAGTCAAAGTCTAAGTTGTTATATTCACATGGCTCTGCTAATGCTCTCAAACACGTATGGTATTGATCTAGAGTTTCTTCACCATACCTGACATTCTTCTACAGTTGAAAGTGCATTTACGTTTGTCCATTGCTGTGTCGAAGTCATTGGCTTCACCTGTATCGGGTAGATGAGCAAAGATGTCATGAATCCTTGAGCCAGCCTCGTAGAGGAGAAGAGCATGTTTACGTGCATTATCGGTAATGCCAGATGCTGCAATGAACATTTTGAAGTCCATGAGCCATTTTCACCATGGAGTAGCAAGACTCGTTCCCACTTTGACTTCAGGGTTGAACTCTGGCACAGGACACAGTGAAATGCTGGACATGGTGCAAATATTTTGAAGCAGTCAAATTAATCCTCGTCACCAGTTTAATGTGTCCATATGTGTTAGATGGAAAACATTCAATAAATAACAGCTTCTTGCAACAGAACATAACAAGACTTTTCAACTCAATGTATTTATACAGAACTCAAAATTTCACACTGTCCAGTGTCCTGGGCACTAGTCTCTCAATACTACAAATGCGATATATCTGCAAAGTACCCTTAGGCCTCCATAAAGTAGGCCAAGAAGATTTCTTTTTCTAAAATACAAAATCAAAAGAAATTTCAAAAATGAGAAGTTTTCTATAGGCGGTTCAAGTAACAGCTACTACAATCTAAAAGCTGCTAATCAGTACATTGAAGGGAGTTTCTAGGAGATTGGGATGTATATGCCAGAAATCTATTCCAACTATGTATGAAGCATAGACAAAACATATTTTTCAACATTTAAAAAGTAAATAGTTTTCCACAGGAAATTATGTAAAGTATGTAAAGCTATCTAAATCTAAAAATACATCGTATGGGCTTCCAGATGAACTGGATATGTCTCCAACGTATTAAACTCTTTCCATGAGAACCGGATGTGCTCAAAGCTCATATTGGCTTTTTTAAGTATGAAGAATCGATGCAAATGGGGCTCTATTACTTGTGCATATATCTCATCATATGATGCCTTATCCTACCCTCATTACATAGGCCTTAATGTTCATTGCATACATTCTCCACTGTCCGGGAAAACCCCTCTCAATGTATTGCTATGCAGTTCTTAGATGTGAATAACCCTTCAATCTGGAATAGACGTCCCATCCCCTCCCAGACTAATTTCTTCATTAATGTGCACTACGATCGTCTTATTGTAACATCAATGCTTATTACAGACTTGTGTTGCTAGATGAGTGTATAAAAAGAGAGAACTTTCCGTCAAAAGCAGTGCAAATGAAACTAAAGGTTGCACCAATGATGAGGGTAATGGGAGTGGATGATGGAAACAATTTATGTATGTTGAAAAGTATGTAAGGAACTGTGTTTCTAGGATATTTCACCAGCCCACTGTTTAAGGGAACCCCTGGCTATTTAGTTTTAGACTTTTTTCCAACCTCTAACTATTACCACCCCCATCAATTCTGGACTGAAGAGTACTTTTCAAACTTACTGATTAGCAACTTTCAGATTTTAAAGGCCTTAAAATAAAGCTCATGTGGAAAACTGTTCACTTTTGAAATTCCTTTTGACTTTCTATTTTAGACAAATACAAATTCTTGGCCTAGTTTATGGAGGCCTAAGTGCACTTTGCAGACAGATCCCGTTATCCTTGAAAGCCCTCTCACTGTATGAATATGAGGTGGTGGGGTTTGAAACACTTCTGTGCAAAACAGAAAACTACAATTTCAACTCAACATCTCGGAATTTGAGTCTAAATGAGGGTCATGTGCAAATTTATGGTGTATTTTCGATGGAATGGGATGCTTTCAATGGTAAATGGAAAAAAATTTGCAATGACACCATGTCCAATCAACACCTTGCCAATTGAAAACAAAAGACTTCTATATCATAGTTTTTCATGCTAAGAAATTCCATTCCAATTTGATTCCTGTTTGCTTGAAAAGTGGCATTAGTTTTTCTTATGCCTAGGATCAAAGCAGTCATGCTGATTTTTATTATGTCCGAGTATGAGATAAATTTCGGTCTGTTTCTGGAGAAGTAATCAATTACTGCCTTGGTTGTTCTAATGTTTCCACTGGAGCTACAGGGTATGCTACTCTAGTAACTTCTGTGATTGTCTGATCAAATTTAAATTCTGGATAGATAAATTTTAGCTTCCTTTTGTTGCAATCGTTTGGCTGGAAACATAAAGAAGTTAGTTTTGCCTATTCTTAGCTTTACTGTATGCTATTGATAACTCTAAAATTCTTCGAATATTGCTTTCATTAAACATTGGGCTGCTATAGAGAAGTAACTAAGATAAGGTTGTTGATTGTAGGTTGATGCTGTTTAGGTCCAGTTCTGGAAGCTATCAGAATTGTTTAAGGAGATCATTATGCATAGGATCAAACAAGGGGTAATGCAGGAAGAAGTGCGCATTATCTTCAACTCCAATATTTCAAGCACACATTGGACTAATACACTGAGAATTGTGTCTGAATCCATGCTCGTTCAAAACATTAAACTCAAGCCGAAACATAAGCAGTATTTTAATACCAAAGTTATGTAAAGTTGTGGTTAACTATAACATCCATTTGACAGGTACTTTGAATCATGAAAAGCACGAATTTTTTGCTGCTTTCAGAGGTAAAACATTGCCTCATGATCACTTTTGAAGTAAAACAGATTTAAGTATCTATTTCGTATTACTTCTAAAAAATCTGACCATGAAGTTCAAATTCCAAAATTCCACTTTGGTTGAAACAAAGTTTTTTGTAGGTGGTGAGAAAAATGTTGAGTACATGCGGAGCCCATACGATTATGCCTTAATAATCATATCCCCCGCCGTCCCAATAGGAAATGATATCTAGATCATTTTCTCATTGTGTGTCATTCTCCAGCTCAATTACTGATGCAGTACAAGAACTAAAATGGCCCCCAACGTGAAGTAATGTTTGATGTTTGCTTCATGTTAACTGTGATGCATGTTTGACCTTATCAGTGTCATTCTGCGTGCTCTGTGGTGTTGAACATTATTCTGAAAATTTGATTTAAATCTGTCCCATTTGAAATGGTTCAGAACACAGTCAAAGAAAGTGTTGAGATCTATTACGTATGCGATTTGAAGCAGAACTGCTTCATTGTGATTCAAGCATGTTACTCAACCTATTCATACATTTTTTCATTTCTGACATACCTGAAAACCCATCTAAATTCACCTTGCTGAAACTAATCAGTGAGGTTGTAGAAATAAATCTGGAAGAAGGAGATTGCGATATGTTTCTGATCAATACCTCACAGCTTTGCTATCCATCTTAGCAGGAACTCCTCACCCACAATAGACAATAGATAATGAAAGCACAAGTAGTACAGAGAAGGGAGTAAGTGATAATCAAGATGCAGAAGTAACAGTGGTAAGGACTTTAGAACGAATATTAGGAGACATTGAGAAATGCTACAAGGACAAGTTCAAGCAGTTAAGATCATTAGATGAAAAATGCCAACATGTAGCCAGGAGAATCCATGCTTCCTATTTTGGAGGGCAAGTTTCTGAATGGGGATGGCTTAAGGTTATACGAAGTTTTGCCACCTTCATTTTTGCGACACGACTTAAAAATATCTGAACAATTTTGCAAACCCTGAAATGCAGACAAATTGACATATATTACTCTCATCCATCAGAATGAAAGTAGCTTAAAACCAAGGTACTTGGAAGAAGAGGTTGTTGAAGGGGTAACAAAAGCAATATCATCCCAAGGCAGATTGAGGAATTGTATTTTAACACTACTGGGATGCTCCTTGTGACAATTGCTGAGAATTCTCTGCATCTTTTACCAAGAGAGGACAGCTTCAGAATTATACCAGGTTCTGCTGATATGTGTACAGTAACTAAAGGAAATAGTACAAAAATTTCTACCTCGAGCCCTAGACAAATGCAATAAAGCATTTTTGCTAGTAAAGAAGACATGGAAACATTTGTGCTGTACTTGGTACAGCACAAAATTCTGAAGGCTTTCGAGACTGGTATCAAAGACAAAGGATTGGCACCTAACCTCTGCTCAATGCTCCACACACACAATGCCTCTCATGAAGATCTAATGCACTATGTAAATAACGTAGCATCAGTCCAAGCAGAAAGAAAATCAAAAGCCCTGTTTCCACTGACCCAGATATATGCGAATACAAAGAAAAATTTGTCAAATTCGGCCTTGCATTTCCACTGATGCGATGAAATACAGAGATAGTGGAAAACACTGTCTAGAGTGTATTTTTCTGGCTCCAGAGAAATTAGAATATGCAGCGTATCAGTGGAAACACTCTTGCCTGGATATTTTGGAATAAGCTGCAACACTAACAACAATTTTTCATTGGTTTGGCACCAAAATACTTAAAGTGTATTGACAAGGCGTCGAGAAATAATATCCGAAAATTCCTTGTTGTTTGATGTGCACTTGACCAATGGTCCAGTCAACCTGGCAGCAATATATGTGATTGCACTATTTACCCAGTCAATGGCATGTAACGTCAATTGTGTCCATTGCACTTGATTTGAATGTGGCGAAGCAGCTCAACCTCGTCATCAGTCAAAAAAAGGTTCATCGCCATTTTTTGCTTTTCCACTTGACATTTTGCTCAGTTAAGCATTTACAGCAATGATATCTCTTTTTTGGGTGTAGCATTAGCTGATTCCATTATGAACTTGTGTGTTGAACTCGCTGGAACACCTTTGTTCATATTTGATTGACATAATATGTCTTGCTTCAATGTGAAATATCTGGAGATATTGTGCATAACTGGGTCAATGGAAACAGGCAAAAAAAGATATTCAGAGATTGACTGTGCTTGGTGTTTCCACTAATACGCTAACCAAAAGACAAATTTTTCTCTGTATTTGCAAATATCAGGATCAGGGGAAAAGGGGCCAAAGTTTACAGTAAAGCCAGAGTACGTGCTGTGAGTAATGAGAAACCATCTGCACTTCAAAAACCTAATGAAATAAAGACGATATCTTTTGGGAAAGGAAGTGATAGTATATTAGATGTGATCCAAGTACTCAAGCTATAAATTGCTGAGCTGAAGAAATAACAAGTTCATAGCCTGCCATCTTCAAGATACACCCATACTGGTCCTTTACGCCAACCAGAAAGAAATCAACTCCAGCATACGTATGCTGGCTAAAGGTGATGTCCCAATTGCAGAGAAAGAAATGAGGGAGGTAGATGCACACATTACTTCAGGTGTGGTTGAACAGGACATGTTGGATCACAATACCCACCAATAAGGCAAGGAAACGGAGTGTGGCTATTCCAGAAGGACAAAGAGTAGCCGAGAAAAGCTTGGGAAAGTCCCAGCATTCATGCAAAGACTGTGGGAAAATTCTATCAAAAGGAAACAAGAAGTTTTTCCAGAGATGTAGAGTTGCAAACTACCGTAATAAATCTTGTCAGACTAGGCATAAGGTAGAGCATGTAGGACTGTGCAGTGCCAATGCTACCTTCCAGGAGGAAGTAGGAGGATGAAGGTGAACTGCAGGGCAAATCATGGGGCATTTCAGGTGTCAAAGCCATTCTTTTTCAACCAGTTGTAATGCTACCAGTCCAAAGGATTGAACATACACGAGACACTCATAATGGTCAGAGAAAGAACTTCTAACAGTATTAAATTCCTTTCACAAATGTTACCAATCAAGATATTCTTCTTCCAGACCAAACATTACTAGGTCACTTGTGGTTGGTTCAACCAGCATCATCGGTTGAGCCAACCCTGAGTGGTTAAGCAGCTATATAGCCTTGTGATGAGCAGGGCCCCTTTTTCTATATCGTGATAACATATGTAGTTAGAAATACCAGGCAATAACTTTGAACTCCAATATGTTGGGTTAGAAGTGAAAAACATTCATTATCGAGCCACCTATTTCCCAAACATAGCTAATCAACAATTAGATTTAACTAACTTAAAAATTACAGTAAAAATTGTATTGCATTACAATGTACTACATTAAATTACGCCATATACATTACAATACAATACATTGCAGTCATTAAAGAGCGTTCACAGAGAAATGTATGGTGGAATCTCTGCTCATTTAGCTCACAGAACTTTACTCCAAAGTCTCATTATAAGTTTTGAATGTTAGCTGTTTGTTATTCCATACAAAGTGTTTTTTGATGATTGACTTATTGACGGAAGAGCTGTATTGAAATGAGATATTGTCGTACAGGATCTATCTGATGATCAAGCTTATTCCATATGGTCATGCAATAAGGAAAGAAGCTCTTTGAATATCTTGGAGAAGAGCAGCTGTCTTGTCTGAAGATCTGTACAGTGAAATTCCGTCTAATGATTGTGAACTAATTCCACAAACTTGATGGATTGACAAGTCAATGGTATCTGAGCAACATTCGTTTGCAAAAGATAAAAATGACATTGGTCTAGTTGAAGATGTAAAATTACGAATTAGCATCACAGACAATGTGCCTAACTGAAAAATTATGTGGCTGTACCAAAACCACTCTATGGAGACATGAAAGCCAATGTAGATGTTCCAATAAACAAAAAGTTTATATGACCAACAACTTCTCCACATAGCTCACCTGTTTTCTGTGTTAGGAAGAAAGATCAAAGCCTTTGATTTTGCATAGATTATTGAGCCTTCAATGCAAAGACCATTCCTGATAGGCATCCAATCCCAAGAGTCCAGGAGTGTCTAGATACCTTCACTGGCAACCAATAGTTTTCATTAGAATACCACTAGGGCTTTGTGGAAGATAAGCGCTGTCCGCTAACTGCTTTTGTTACACACTGGGGGTTATATGACTAGACTAGAATACCATTCAGATTATGCAATGCTCCAGCCACATTCCAATAGTTCATGGAGTCATGCTTTGTGGATCTGTTTGACACTATGTGCATTCCATATCAGGGTGAGTTTACTTGTCTTTAGCCCCAAATTTGATCAGTATTTTAGTCTTTTGAGAAGCAGCTTTAGATGGTTAAGAGAGAAAGATGTTACATTTGAGTCAAAGAAGCATAAACTTTTCAAGAAGGAAGTGCGGTTCTTAGGATGAACAGTTTCTAACTTCTTAGGTTACAGACTGAACCAATCAATCATAGTGCCTGTGCTGTGACTCAAAGATCATATGCCAGTTAACAGTTGGAGATGCACTAAAAACTTATTGGCCAATTAAGAGACATAACCAAAACTCTTCACACATAACACGGCCAAATTATGATTTACTGAAAGTTGATGAAAAAACAAGCAAAACAGTAAATCACAAAAACAGTAATCAGTTTATGTCACAAAAGAAAATCTGATGGACGAAAAACGTGATATTCTCAATTATTTAATCAAGAAAATTGCTCGTCAGAGTCCTCCCATTATGGCTTTTCTCGATTTTAAGAGAGTTTATCGTACATACAGATGTAACTGAAAGTGTTTTAGGTGCTGTCTATACCAGAATCAAAATAATGAGCTGAGAGTAATAGCATATACCTTAGAGACATTAACGCTGGTTGAGAAAAAATATCTAATGTATTCAGGAAAGCTTGAATTTCTAGCTTTGAAATGGGCTGTATGCAACCAATTTAGAGACTATCTGTATTATGCGCCATTCTTCCTAATATTTATTGACAATAACCCTCCAACATATGTAGCATCTGCCACCAAGTTACACATCTCCGGGATGAGATGGATATGAGATATAGCTGACTTTAATGTTACCATTCGATACCATCCTGATACCATCTTGACCTGATCATAACTTTTGACAGGATTGTTTTATTGAGCAGAAATTTTCAAGAGTTTATTTTCTCTGCAGAATCTAATTGTGGCGAAAACTTGGAGTAAATATATGGGGGTTAGACATGTTTAACTCTAGCTGATGGCAGGAAGCTCTTGCCATATTATCCAATCATAGTCTGGCTATGAATCTTTGGACATTGGAGGGACTGCAAGCACATGGAACAAGTGGTGACACTACATGCATGGAGAGGCTATCTGAAAACCATAAAGACAAGTTGCCTCTGATTTATTTTGTTTTCACCCGCCCCCACCATTTTTGTTATCCAGCCTTTACATTGATTTATCTTCTTTTATTGGTCTGTCTCTTCTCTCTCTGTTCTTAACTTCCTTCCTCCTCTTGGTTCTTTTTCAAACTGTTTGAAGCAAGTGCATTGCTCTCTTTGGCCATAATTATTTCCTGAGCCAAGCACGAAAGCTAAAATGGTTATAATGCACAACCACCCATTTTCCTGGCGCATACCTAAGCATTAAGAGATGGTTCCCAGGGGACCATTGGATGATTTGACATGGAATGACACCACAAGCCCTGTTTACACTACACAAACTAACCTAAGTTCGCCCCAGATTAAAACCAACCTAGGTTAGTTTTTCATAGTGTAAGCGCGAACGAACCCAGGTTTGCCCCAGGCTGATTCAGCCCAATTCTGGAGGTGGGTTCGTCCTAACTCAAAGCTAGGTTAGTTTTGTAAATGTGTAGTCTAAACGCAAACCTGAGGCAAAGCTGGGTTAGTTTTCCTCTATGCATGCTCAATTAACAAAGCACTGTGTACATTTCAAGAGAACAGCAGAAATTTCTCAATATTTAGGTAATGCCTGCTTTCAATCAATGAAGTAGATATGCCTGATGCATTTAAACATTGTTAGAAATGTTGCTTGAAAGATAATTAAGCTTTTACAGGTCATATTAGGATTCAGGCTGAAGAAGCAATTCAGCTTCAAATGAACTTTTCAACAAGGAAGAGGCAGACCTTTGGGAAGTTTGCCAAGGAAGTGAACGCTGAGAATGGCTTGAAAAGAAAAGTTCAGTTAGTACAAGAATTCTCTCACTCTGGCTTTCCTTTCTGCCCACGTGTTGATACTAGTTAACCTGGGTTTCCCCCAGATATTGTTTACAATACAAACTTGGAAATACAAGTATAAATGCAACTACAACCAACCTGGTTAGTTGTAACCTGGGGTTAACCCAGATTAGTTTGTGTAGTGTAAACAGGGCAATAGTCAATGGAAAAGCATTGGTCTCAAAGTTTTGTGGGTCTTTCTTTGTGTCTATTGTTCCATCCTTTTGCATCCTATTTCTGAGATAATTGAAGTGTGAACATGCACACTTGCTTTCATCGATGCACAAGGATGACCTAACAACAGGTTTTTGCAAAATATGCCTGGTGACAACTGCTGTTTTAGTCTTTACGGAGTAAGTAGGAGGAAGGGGAAAGGCAATCCTAAAGGTGTCATCAGTCTTTTTAATGTTCCAAGTGGAATTGATGGTGAGAATCTAAACAAAGGGTGGGAAACGTTCTCAATAGTCCAACTAAATACCACATGCAAGATGAGAATACGGTCTTCGCCTCTCAAAAGTGATTGTACAGGGAGGTTTTACTCCTCCAGGTCACCTCTTCCAGGTACATGTTTCATTTGCACAGTATTTAAACAAAAATTCTCCAGCCAGATGAGAAGTAGTTTCTAAAATTTTGACAAGTAGAGCTCTAGGTGCATTGTTATAAAATGTGTGTGGCCTTGTTGCAACCAAGCCCTAATGTTCAAAGATTTAGTTATGATAATGTAGTTTAATTGTAATGTATCTAGCAAATAGAAATATTTTAACAACTATGAGAATGTGCAAAATTCCCGATAGCTTCACACAACAAACCACTGTGGAAGCAGGGTCAATAAATGTAGAAAAGTAAGGTCAATCAAAGAACTTTTAGGAGGGTTGGGTCCCACAAAATGTACAGTAATTTTCACAAAGGGTCCCACCCTTGAGACCTCCTAGAAATAACCCCTGATTCTTACCACATACCCTATGAACCAAAAAATACACTTTTAAAATCCACAGCTTGTGTACATGTATTTGCATCAGCCCCCAGAGCTGTAGAAGAGGTGGCTTTAGGGTGGCTAAAACCCCTTATATGTAATTTGAAGTAGCAAAGATAAAGGCTTATTGCAGGTTCTTACATGCATACCATTGACCTATTCTACTATTTTATCTAGCTGCGTTTTTCACTATTTATTTAGTGATTGACATAACATATGCTTTCCAGATAAAGGTCCTAAACTAACAAAGGATTTGTCATTTGGTGCACTACCCACAGAAGAGTCTTTAAAAAGGCAATCTGATGTTAGGACATAAATGCAAAACAAAGAAAGCCAAGAAAAGTTATTGATACAAATCTTGAAAGGATTTATTTCACTGAAAGTAATGCTCAACATTCCTGCTACATCGATTCTAACCAACTGGCTTTGGGGAATTTGCTCTATTAGGCCCTTATCCTGCCTTACCAGTAAGAAAATAAATAAACAATTTGCCTCACTAGTTGGGGCCCCCTGTGTGTAATATACAGACATTGCTGACAGAACTAATCAAGCAATTAGCCAGGTGTTTGGAGCAGCTTCCGTTAGAAAAAAAATTAAATTATATTGTGGATCTGATATTGTAACTAGGAGCCAGACCATAAGTCTGTTAGAAAAGAGAACCCTTGCAATTCACAAGTTTGTGATGGGGATACAGGATAATTCCTATTAATTTGGTACTATAGAAATAAAATTCTTTTTACCCTTAGAAATGTTTTGAGATTTTCTAATGGCATACTAATGAAGTTTTATGCATCTCCTGCTTTGCAACAGAGTATTTTCCCATGTCTATAAGAGTGTAATTTTAAAACTTTTCCAGGGGATGAGAACCCCATTCTCCCACGCTTCAACTATGGAAGGAATGCTTTGAAATACAACATTTGATGTATTGGTGTTCAGCTTTAACACATTTATTTGGTTTCTGTATAAGCGTGGGCCCTTCTCATGCTTTGGCCTACTAGCAACGTTGTTTTAGGGGCCATTTACATATTACGTCACACCAATTTTGGCATTTTTTGGACACCCACCTACCCTTTTCACCCTTTGTCACAAAATCAAAACTGCCCACCCATCCCCATTGTGTGAGGTCATATGATGAATTTCAATAGGACATTTTCCTGCTTTCACAATACTGTGTCTATTACGTCATTTTTATTGAATCTGGTGAAAATGGCAAAGTGAAAATTGCCAAAATGGTATCAAAATAGGATTGCCAAATCATTCTTAGAAATGGAGCCACATTTGTTCTAAAAGTGGGGACAGACTTGCTACTTTGAGGTCAAATGTGCTAAATATCAAGTTGTTTTAAAATGCAACATCACATACCAAAGATAACCCACCCATACTTTGTAAGACTGTCACAAAAATCAAAAGACCCTGCCCCACCTCCTAATCCTGTGACATAATATATGAATGACCCCTTAAAAGAAGCGATGAGTTACAATACTACATTCAAACTAACTTTTGCACAATCGATACAATATCTGGTATTCTGTATCACTTTTCTTTTCCTTTACGATGAAGTCGGACATCAACAAACATCTGAACATATTCTTCTAATGGTCGGGTGAGGTTACACCTTTGGTACTTAAGAGTAATTTAGGAATAATCTAAGGCTCAAAAACCGCAAAAAATTGAGACTATATTGAGGATCAGTGAAAAATTAGATATTCTCATAAAAGAAAGAGGTTACTCTTCACAAGCGAATGATAAAGCGCCAAAGCAAAATAATGCAACTTGAAATTATTGAGTTCTTCCTTACTGCAAATTACATGGAGATGTTTTGATACAATGGGGAAATTTCCCATAACTCTTGGATAGCCATACTTTATACAGCGTTGTGACTTCATATGCTTTATGTGGCCCCTGGGCCAAAATAAATTCAACCCCTTTGTCTTGGGAATCACAATGCGTTGCTTCATACATTATAGGTTATAGGAATTACTTACTTATACACTATGTATCATAGGAATTACTCTTAACTTATTCCTAAGTTACTATTAATTTCTAGTTGTAATGTGTGTCAATAAGTACTATGATTTATAGAAAATTTTTACTGTTTATGCAAACTTAGTTAAAATCACCCCCAAACAGTGGAAAGATGAAATCTACCTTATTAGGTGATATCATTAATTGTCTAACGTAGTTCCTCAGAGATTTTCTGATATTGTTTTTCAGAGATTAGTCACGGAATATACCGTAAGGTCATATTACTGAATAATAATGCTTCATTTGCGCACTTGTTAGTAGACTTCATTTCTGTTATTTTTTTGCTCTAGTATTATTTTTTACTTTCAATATTTTGCTTTGTACGTAATATCCAAAAATGGATCTCTGCACATTATATAGAAAGAGAGATAGGTGCAACAAGCTAAGGTGGATCTGGGGTCTTTTAGAAGACGTAAAGGGAGAGGAGATTTTGTGAATGTAGATGTCACTTTATTAGCCTTCAGTTACTTTTCCTTGCAAGGTTTTCAAATAGAATGCAAACGGAAGTGTAGCAATTCCATTGTGCTTCCTTTAGAAAAGCGTTCAAAATTTCATTTTATGATCATTACAAATTTTCCAAGTGCTACCGATCTATACAATTTAGATGGCGTAGGGGTAGGGGTGGATCAAGAGCTGGACTTGAGGGGGCCTTTATTGTCTTTGTCATATGAAAAATTTCTTAAAACTATTGTTTATATAGGAAATATCGCTGTAAGGGAGGCCATGGCTGTCTGTGCTTATCTCTGGTAGGGGTACAAGCCAAGAGATTTATGACTGTACCCGATAAGAGAGATGGGCCGAAATTGCGAAATTTCTAGATGCCATAAATGTATGATACCATAATGTTAAGTGCCTATTTTCCAAGTCCTCCCAGCTCCAAACATTTATGAAAATTTATGTCAACTTCCGTCTTTATTAGGACCTCCACTTCTTATTACTTTGTGCATAAAAATGGTTTGAAGCATGTTCCAAACAGATTCTCATCTATCAACAATAGTGTTGTGCTTCTTAAATTCACACAACCATAGGCAACTATTTTTTATGAACATGGAGAGCTACTTAGCACTAGTATCTTAGACTTTAAAAGCAGTTCTTCTGCTCCTTCCAATGTTTCTAGCCCCCAACAATAATGTTTCTGCCTTGACTTCAAGAGTAATACCACACATTAAAATGGTGCGCACATTGCAAACAGATCTGATCTTTTCAAAATACAACCAAAGAATGAGCAAAAGCTTTGCCTCACAGAAGCGGGAACTCTTCTGAATTGTAATTAGCATCTATGAAAATGGCAAGTTGTTATAAGAAATGCTAGTTGCTATATATACACAATGAAGGTGACATATTTTGGGGGTACAGCAAATTTTCATGAAGGATATATACATATTGACATAGTTTTGTAAGTCAATTATGGGTAGCCTGTGAAACAGAGCATAACAGTGGTTAGGCTGCAGAAACTATATACTACTTAACAGTAAACTACCTTTGAATGCCTCAAAAATGGATGGGATTATGTAGTCTAGATCCAAAGATAACAGCTCTACCAATATATCCAAGCAAGATGCAGCGGCAAATTTGCACTTGGTTCCAACTTTACCGATACAACTGACTGCAAATTTGGCAACGAAAACGTCCGAATCCATAACACTGTATCTGTTAAACAATTGGTGAGTAGTCAGTTTTGATAGCATACAAATTAAAGATAGTGCACAAAGTACAAGGCTAATTGACAGATTGCACTCATGGGTAAGCAAAGTGCCCGTGTTTGAAAGAGCTTTTTATATAGACTTAGTATAAATCAGACCTTCTCAAAAAAACTTCGCTAGGCACCACTTCGCAATGATAGCAGGCAAGGCTTGCCACCGTTAAAAGTTATTACTACTTCTTGGCGTATCTTAATTTCCTAAGTAAATATAATGCAAATGTAGTGCCATAAAGAAAAGTTCCATGTACACTGGAAATGATAATAAATCTTAGTAAATAACAGTTAAAACAGCTAGACTAGAGCATAGAATGTACATGACACGTAAACATACACACATAGAAACACAAGCAAGGGCAAAAAATACAATGGAGTGTGTAACAATTTATGTACAGATCATAGCTCTCTAAAAGTTTAAAAATGCATATTCATGCAAAAAGATCCTTACACTGAAAGCTGCTTCAAAGTGTTAGATCCGGCAAGCTCTTATCACAAATTAAAGACAAAAGAAGCACTGCATTGAATGTTGGAAAGGCTCAACATAAATTAACAGTTTAATTGAGCTTCCATTCTACCTTCTAAAACTTCCATGTTCCATTTTTGCTGCTTTCGATCTTCTCTTTCTATGGCATATTTGATTACTAGTATTGTTCAAATATATATTAAAGTTAAATATTAATCATATTCACCTGACCAATATTTGATGATCAGACCAACACATGGCTCTTATATTGATAAATGCAAGTCTGTATCTTGCTATACTTTCTGATAGTAACGAATAGATAAATAAACCACCTTTTATTGGATATGGATTTTAGGTTTGATAACGACTCTTCAGCAAAACATTTCAGTGCTAAGCTCAAATTTATAAAAAAGTTGAACATAGTACTGTGCTACATTAGGTAAAAGTACTAAGCACAGACACATATGGCATTCAATCAATTTATTCTCGATTAGGGTTTAGGACTTTTGTGTACATATTCAAATCCTGGCTCGTAAATTAGAAGTTTGTCCAATGTATTTCTAATTACACCCACTGCACCTTACGAGGTATATGACACTTTTAACATTACAATCCATGCTATTTTTAATCATGAATGGGCATTCAGCATTACTAAGCATGGGGATTGTATTGGTTGTAGTAACTAGAGTGCATGTGTCACATTATTTTATTACATTTTTGACCAATTTGTCATTTATTATAGTTCCTCCAGTGCTATGCACGCTTTCACTATATGTGAATTTGCTCTTGTTAATATCTTTTTAAGACTTGGTGGTTATCTATAGCTATTTATTGATCTTACTTATTTTATTGCTTCTTGCATTTTTGGGTTGACATTAAGTAATAGGAATTATTTTTTAATTTTCAAAAAGATGCTTGGGTTTCTAAGACTACAAGTTGAAAAAAGACTAAAATTTGATGATTGCCAGATTTAGGTTTCTTTTTCTGCATAATTCTGTCAAAGGGATGATGATGGCTGATCTACCTATGTAATTTTGTGTCTATGCTTCAGGGTAGCCCTGTTTTTTAAGATTGGTTTCTAATTCCACTAGTCGTCTGTGTCTTAGATACCTGTCTTCTAACATTGTGCAAATTCTCCAAACTGGATGAAAAGGGATGCTTTGTCTTCTGTCGGGTATATGAAAGGACTTGAAATGGACATACTGTCAACTATCAGTTGGTTTGCGATATACATCAGTAGGATATTGCAGTCTTTCACATAATGTGGATGTCTAAACAGTGTATAGAAGTTTTGCTAGATTCTATTGCAAATTAATTATTCGTATGTAGCTTTTGAAGAATCTCGAATAAATTGCTAACCTCAAAAATTCTTTCATCCCATACTTTGAGGCAGTCATCTAAATGCCTTTTCCAGTTGGTAGCAAATTTGTTCTTGTGAAGAAGTCTACATTTATTTTCGATAATGTTGTGGAGCCTATTTTCTAAGTATCCCATAACCAGGGCAATATTTGTATGTCCTACTGTAGTTCCCATTGCTGTCCCAATAATTTGAATTTAATTAACTTGATTAAATATGAATGTGTTGTATTGCAGAATTATTATTAAAGCAGCTTCACATATACACTCTATAGGTAGATTTCATACAATTAATTCTAGCTATTGTCGCAACCAATATTTGAAGGCCATAAGCCCTAGCTCACTATCAATATTAGTGTACATATTAGCTATAACAAGGGTAACTAAGCATTCACACTACTCCAGTTCTTTTGGTAACCCAATTAAGAATTCCAGGTCATCTTTCACGTAGCTTTTCACCTTTGGCATTAACTCCGCTTTGTTATTTTTTACTGCATTGCTTAAAATCTTGCTTTTTGGACCTTTGGTAAACCATAAACTTTGCTTGCTTTACTTTGAAACCCAGTTGACACCCAGATCTCTTTTTGTGCTAGTGCCTCCTTGAATCTTTCAGTCAGATTTTCAACTATCGTTATTGTTTTGTCATTATTTCTATCCAATCTTTTATAAGGTCCCTGATCATCCAATATATTACAGATTTTGCAATAATTTTGCGCCAATTATGACACATACATCTCCCTTGTCGCATTCTTTGATAACTATAGTGTCAACTTTCTTTAGTTTCATGATACTTTCCAATTACATTTTGGTGAAGTTGTTATTGACTGGGTATACATCAGATGATCGTAAATAATGTTTAGCAAGAAATCAATATAATTGTGCTGTACTATGTCTCCATGTCTATTTGGTGTAAGAGAGCTTTCTAGTTTAGCTATGTTGTGTTCATCAGTGCTTGGGGCTTTATTGTGAAAGAATTCAATTAATCTTATTTAGCATTAGCATCAATTATTTTTGAAGATAAATTCTTTGAGTTCATATTATTGTTATCATCCTTGTGCATATAAAACATCAGAACAGAAAATACTCAGCACATTCAACATGAGCTAACTTCTCAAGGTGCTACTTTATCATCTTCTGATTGATAACTCCCTCATAATCACAAACGCTATCTGGTTAAACGTTTAGAGTAGCATGCCTCATAACATAATCACTTTCACTCTCCGATATTTAAATCATTCATTGGCAACGTGTTACAACATTGCAAAATGGAATCTTAGTCTAACTGCTGACTGTTCTTTCTGCCTTCGATCTGAAAGCCTGCTTACTGTCGTTGCAGGCTGCAAGACTTACGATGAAGAGGGGCAATTTACATGGCATCACAATTCAGCATTGCAATGTATTGCAAATTCATTCAATGCATCGTTGGTTCTACCTTATAAGTTCACCTTCCAGGCTTTCTCTCTCCATGCATAGTTACCGAGGATGCATTCCATTCGAAAATATTACTCCGATCACAGTAATTTATCACAGTAACTAAGGAGAGCTATAACGAAGCAGATTAGGGCTCGGCAGGTATAGCTCAACAGTAGTAATATTTATGAGTTAGCGGGTGAGATTAGTAATGTAGTTTCTGAGATGCAATTTATGATTGTCGTCTGTAAGAAAGGGAACTCTAATATTTGCAGATCAAGGAATCATGGTTAGCTCCTTCTTAGTCAGTACCCAGGATATGTAAGGGGTTAGAAAATGAAGAACGTAGACCAGTAATTAGCAATAGCAGTACAGTGATACAAAATATATCTGCACTTTTATATTACCATCTAAACCCATTTGGTCTTGAGAGAGCCACACAATTATGACTTCTCAGTAATTGGTATAATATTTGATACTAAATTCTCCAATCGTTACACTGCTATACCTGCTCGAAACTATAATTACAAATTTCCCAAAATTATACTTTCCTACCTACTATATTTAGGTACTAATGTAATGATGCAAAAGGAATGATTACATATTTGTAAGTAAAACTACAAC
Organism: Cassiopea xamachana; assembly: GCA_900291935.2. Taxonomy (NCBI): domain Eukaryota; kingdom Metazoa; phylum Cnidaria; class Scyphozoa; order Rhizostomeae; family Cassiopeidae; genus Cassiopea; species Cassiopea xamachana. The sequence goes on from OLMO02000301.1 coordinate 7,931,524, forward strand.
TAGGAGTGGGCTATAGGAGGGGCAAAATGAAAAATGCTCCCAGATGCATGTCGTAAGTTGTTGGTTTGAAGAATATTGATTAACAAAAATCACAACTTAGCAACACGCTGCGTTCGACCTGATTCAAAGACATACCAGTTGAGTCTGCCAGTCCTGAAGAGAGAATACTAGAAAAAAGGGAAAATTACAATATTGTAATCAAGGGTGGGTGGGAATATAAATCCCTCGTCCTTTTGTTCTAGGCATGGAAAATAATTAACATTGAACAACACCGAGATTTTTTTAGCTTTTTAAATATTTTCTATCCCTAGAACCCAAAGTCTTTTCGGTATTTATATGAAACTTAAAAGAGACTGGCAAAGTGTCAAGTCAAACATCTCACAAAAAACAATGCTTCATGAATGTACTACAATGCCAATAAGGTGTTCATGGCCCATTTTTTGCATTAGTGAAGTTGATCATTCAATACTTTCATCTAAACGGAAAAAGCTTTTGACAACAATGGAAGAATGGGCATTAATGGCATCAATATATCTTTAATTGATCCATGTATTTAATTATCTAATACAAGAAAGTAAAAAGAAATTGCTCTTAGATAGATAAAACAGATATTGTCTCTTTACTTTTCCATTTCATTCTTACTAAGGCATTTTTCACTGATTTGCTCATGACATAAGTAAATCTTGGGCTATATGTTTTGTTCAGGAACTAAAATTGAAAGTCAGACTGACAGCAACCCCCTAAAACCTAGTAAGTTAATTTGTGCAAAGGAGCTCCATACAGTATGTAGAAGTGAAAAAGAATAGTCCAAATACAAGGCAAGCTGCCAAAATTTGTAGGCATCATATTAAGAGGTGTACAGCCTAAATTTTTCTAGCCGTCAATAGATGCTATACTTTTTACCCATGTTTCAAATGTTTTCTACCACTGGAAAGAGCTAAATCTGGCTAACGTCTTTTGCATAGCAAAAATGAAGAGAAAAAGTAGCACTAGATAGGCTTTTATATTTTCCTGTTATCATTTTTTTTGAAAAGTGAAGAAGATTTGAAATCATCCTAATTTTGTGCACATATTGAAATTGACTTCAAATAAATCAGTTAAAGAGAACTTTCTGAAAATTCATCAACTTTGAATGGTTCCAGAATTTAACAGTTTGAGCCGCTGACCCCTAGTCTCTTTTGCATTACATTTTTTAGCTTTAGAGGTTTCTGGGGATGCACATAGGGGCAAGGCTTTAAAAACTTCAAAAATTAATAAATTCCCACCCTGGGCACACTGTGCTGTAAATTTGGGAAATTGAATTTGGCCAAATATCAGGCTTGACCAGTGCTCAATAGTCTTGTTTAAAAGGTCATGAAGTAGCTTACAGTAAACACTTGATAGATAAATGCACTCCCTAATGAAACATGTAACTTCACAGAGTTAATGTAAAATTTATCATAGCATCATGATGTCATTGTGCATATAGTTTTGGTTGTGGTATTGTTTGTACACTGTAGTTAGCTTTTGAGTTTCAAATGTGTAAATTAGTACACTGCATGTCCAGTAATGCACCATGTGCTGATTTAGATTTGTACTACAGTTGTGATTCAGAGATGATTGAATAAAAATACAATCTCAAGAGTCTATCTGCATACTGCATTCTTCACATTATTGCTAGCATTTTAGTAAGTAGCCCCATTCCATTAGCCAGATACAATGAATTAGGTTTCTTTGAATTTGTTTTCCGAATCCTCTACTGACTACTGCCGGTCTGGGATGGACAGTCTGCTACACGTCATTGTGTTTCCTGCATCACCTGCTATTTACTTTCATCTTCGTTGCATGGGAAGGGCTGCTGAGTTGCTGTCAACCTTGATGTTAATTATCAATTTTTCCATCTATTTTTACAAATATTCTTTTTTTCCCTATGCTTGACGTGCTTATTTTGAACTTTGTATGGTGCCCCTGTGTAGGTCCTAATATAGAGTTAATTAGATAGATAGATAGATAATAGATAGATGGATGGATAGATATATAGATAGATGGATAGGTAGATAAATAGATAGACGATAGATAGATAGACAG
>OLMO02000301.1:7933690-7957651 GCA_900291935.2 Cassiopea xamachana
ACAGACAGACAGACAGACAGACAGACAGATAGATAGATAGATAGATAGATAGATAGATAGATAGATAGATAGATAGATAGATAGATAGATAGGTAGGTAGGTAGGTAGGTAGATAGATAGATTGTAGGGAACATTTTATTGTAGGGAACATAAAATGAATAAAAAGCGTTCACATCCTTCTGAAATCCATGGTGTACATCCCCAGTAAAATTCAATAAGAAGTCAATAGAAAAGTTCCTTCAATTTTACTAAAACAATTACCTTGACATTCCATACTCATACAATAGCTAAATATAAAATGCATATGGTACCTCAATTCCGACAATGTGCTGTCTATATTTGACTCAGCAGACATCTCTGTCAGCACAGAAAGCTTTAATCTTTTCAAATAGGGTGAATCATTTCCCCTGGAAGACAAAGCGCAGTGATGTACATCAGCATTGAAGTTGGAAAGAAGGGAAGTGGTAATGATGAAGGATAACCAGTGCAGTACTTCCTCGATTATCTGACAACTACTAAACAAATGTTTCTCAAAAAGAGGTCAGATAATCCAAAAATTCAGTTAAGCAAAATTCCACTTTGAACATTGGTGCCCAAGAAAAGGAGCTAAAATAATTAGAATAAAAATCAAGTTCATGTTATCAGCCATGACGCAACTTTCATCTGCTTTTATCCAGCTGTGCATGGCTCAGACGCTAACTCAAAGATTTTGAAAATGAACATGTGATGAAAACAAAAGTTGCCATCGTAAATTTTCTCAGCATATTATAGAAGTATATTTCAATACGATGATAATACCATTTAAGGCAATTCAAATAGTGTGACACTACCATAGACAATTCGAAAAACACTTCAACCCAAACTTGGGTCATCATCAGCTAGAACTATCATAGTGACTGGCATATTTATACCCAAAATGATCATATGTTCAAAATATGCAGAGAAGCACATATATAGGCACTCAGATGAGCAAAAACACGCAAAACACCTAAAGTAGAACAAATGGCTTAAGCAAAAAGTGCCTAAAAGAGAACCATGGGAATAAAGGATTGGTTAGAATTGAGACAGGGATTGTCTCTTTGAATAAGAAGACTTTCATGTATGAGAAGGTAAAAAGAGCTGTAGTCCTGCTAATTATACTGGAACCAACAAGACACCCAACATGGTCAGTTTGTTTCATATGTTCCCTTATGGCTGATGGAGTAGGAGAAGTGAGTAAAGAACCACTCTTAAAAATACTCAAGTGCTCATTAACACAAACCTTAAGATTCCCAGATGCTTAAACAAAATAAGTAGCACTACAGCAACTATGCAGATACTTATAGATGACATTAGAGTATATAGGGGTAATGTCATCTATAAGCATTTGTGCAGAGTCTGTAGTGCTACTTATTACAGTAACAAATATATGAATCTTAAGCTTTATGTTAATGAGCACAAAGTAAGAAATCAAGATAAATTGTGCTAAAACTTGATATCATAATTTGATCTTGTTAAACTAGAAAGCTAAACTTAGAATGGAGATGATAGTTGTTGTCGATTGCAATATAAAGAGTGTGCTAGAATCCGCCTTACTTTCAGTTAAATATTTCAATATTTTTCAGAACAGCATTCAAATTTCAAATAGCTAAAAAGCATGTGAATATTCAAATATCCAACTACTAAGCTATTTGTCTTGAGCACACTAGTGTATTGGCTCAGTATGTCGTAGGCAAGTAATGTATAACTTAACTGAATGTGTTGACAACAGTTGATTGATATTTACGTTATGACATAGATGTTGCTACTCATGTGTCCATCCTTGAAAGCCCAGAAACAGTGATAGAGAGGTGATGAAGATTTGCACATAAAATGGCAACATCATCAAGTCAGCCCAACAAATTCGATTTATGAGATACTGCTACATCTCTTCATCAGTTCAAGTGTTGTGAAAACGTGAATAATTGCAACAAAGAGAAGAGGTTACATATTTTGCGAGCATTTTCCATGGGCCTGCAGCTAATTTCCATACCCTGCTGAATGAGGCAAAAATTTGCACCAAAATTTAAAGGAAAGTTTGCAAACTTCTTTCTGCCCTACTGTGGATTATGAGAGGAATTTTGCCCAATTTGAGAGTTGCTGCCTGATGCCTAACAAAGATCCTACTATTACGCTCTGGAATTTAAAAGATTTACCCCCAAAGGCTGACTCTTCCCTTCAAGAAAATGCTCAAGAAGTGCTCTTAAGGTGACAATTTATGCAAGGTTTGCTTGAAGGTATGAGTCTAAACAACCCAATTCCATTCTTAGAGAAGATTGAAAAGAATTCAAAACATTTTTGAGCCATCAGCTAATCCAATCTCAAGCCTTTGACATTTGCTGTGAATACAACCACTTGAAGTGACAATGATCAGCTAGCACCAAATACTGGCAAGCTCCAAAACAGTAAGGCACGGCTCAGGGCCATTGCAATGGCGCTACAGTGATGACCAGTTCATCTTGAAGCAACAGTGTCCTCCACCGCTCTTTCAAGCACAGATTTACCAATCCTAGCTTCTATGAAAGGACACGCAATGGATTTCATCAGGAGTCACACAAGAATACAGGTAGATGGAATAGGCAAGACCACTGCTGTTCCAATTGTAATTGTAATAGACATGACCACTTTGTGAACCCTTGCCCATATACTAAGCAATGCCATCTTTGTCTAGGTTGGAGACATAGTGAGCACCAGTGTGCAAACAATTATATTAGATCCTCACAAAGCTCAACTACAAAATCACTATATACTGATATGCAATTATGCAAATGAGGCAAAATCAGAAGATTTTGCAACATCTACTCACCCAACACCATTCGCTCTATTTGCCCAACAATTCACCAACGTGCTCCCCATGTGCCGTAGAAGTGCAATGTCAAGAAGATTTTGTAGTTTTGGTGTACATTTGGGAGAAAGAGGGGATTTCCGATTCTTCCCTTCACTCTATACTAAAATGCAATTATGCAAATGAGGTAAATATTGACGGCACTACTCCCCCCGCACCGTTTACCCTATTCTCCCAAAAACTAGCCCAGGGGTTTATTGTGTGCCGTAGTTGCGCATCCTGGAAAGGACTTTTTGATTTTGAGGCGCATTTGGGAGAGAGAAGGGGTGACAGTTTTCTGCTTTAGTAGTATGACATTTTCATTGCGCTATTGTTGGGGACGAGAGCTACGTTTGTTTGTTGTTAGCAGATTAGAAGGACATACTTTAGCAGTATGCCATTTTCATTGCACTTTAGTAGAAGGAGCAGTCGCCATTACGTGATATCTTCTGTAGCCGCTGATGGTTGCTTTCTTGCAGGTGAGTGTTCTTTTTATGTTTCAATCAAAAGCACTTTTATTGCATTATTGATAGTTTTTAGCTTCGCTGCCATCTGTTTTGGTTGTTTGGATAGCGATTTTCTTCTAAAAGGAGTGAGCGAGTTCTCGTTTGGAGTACGCCTATCTGTTCTTGATAAATTCGCGACAGTCCTGTGTTATTTTTGAGTTACCTGCCAATAGGTTTCTTGCCCCTTGCTTTTTAGGGCCTGTTTTATGCACCATTTGCGAAAGTGTTGTGTTGAAGGAGTACAACAATGTGGCCGTCCTTGGCCTGTGGAATTTGAACACCTCTAATACGTAAACGCTAAGTTGTGTGTATATGGCAAAGATCTATGCAAGTTTCTACTGTTTACTATTAGGAAGTGTGCTGCTAGATAATATAAATTTTTGTTTGGCTCATCCTTTCCTGTATTAGTACTGCTGTCCTCGGCTTTTGTTAATTTGTTCTGCAAAGTAAACAATATGGCCGTAGATTTTAGTCCCTTCCTGACAGTTGACCAACGCTGTCATTTTATCCCCAAAGTTATGCTTTAGAGAAAAGATTCGGCATAGTTTAGAGAAAGGGAATACATTTTACATAATGATTGTGGAATTATTACGTTCTCAGTATGGCCGTAAATGTGGAAGTTGCCTATTTTGCGATACCGGAGGAGGTTTTCATTGATAGGTGAAGGGAATTCCCCTATGCTCATCATTTGTTGACTTAAGGTTACTTCCATTTCGTGTTCGGCGTTCTTACAGTTGTTCGTGGTGTTTGGATTCTTGATGAATTGCTGATTCATATAAAGGTAAACTAAACAATGATTTTGGCATGGCCTGTTTGATTTAATTAGGGGATTTGATTACTTTGTGCGTAAATTATTCCGTTGTATTCTAAATGGGTTTCTGTTGACTTGAAGTTCACGTCCTAGTATGGCTCTTTATTCACTAAGTGTCCGGTTTCCACAGACAGTTATGGGTAATTTGTATATGTAACCTTGACTTCTGTCGATATTGGTGTTTATTTTGATTGGTAAAGTGTGTGGAACTGCAATCAAACTTCAGTTGCACCCAGGGGCCTTCGCCCCCCATGGAGAAACATGGCGTCTATGCCTTCTCTCTCTGTAAGGTGCAGCAGTGACTGCCTGGAGAGGGTCATTGCATGAGAAATGCCTGTTCCTTCTTGATTTTTCTCTTGGATCGAGTTTGTATACTGTATTTTATTAGGAAAAGTGCTGCTAGATAAGGGTAATTCCTATTACCTTTTCTCTTCTATTGAACTACTTATAATTAGGAAGGGATAGCTTTTTCAAAGAGGTAGCCCAGATGGTCAGGGGTAAGGGTGATTTCTGGGACTTAGTGAATGTGGTGTTTATTTAGGGTCAGTGTTTATTATAGGGGCCATTTAATGATTTTTATTCTACACATTTTCTTATTAAAAACTTATTCTTTGGCTAATTAGGACATGACAGCATTTTCATAGGTATCTAGATAGTCAGGGGTAAGGGTAGTTTCTGGGGCTTATTGAATGTGTGAATTTTTAGGGTGAGTGTTTATTGTAGGGGTCATTTTGTGATGTTATTTTACATATTTGATTATTTAAAATTGTTTATTTAGATATTAATAGGAACCATATCTCTGAAGTTTGTGTTTATGAGGAAGTGACATCTTTGTCATAGATAACCCCAATAGTCAGGGGTAAGGGCCATGTTGGGGCTTATTGGATGTGTTTTCTAGGGGGAGTGTTTGTCACAGGGGCCAGTTCATGATTTTTATTTTATAAAATTTCTTAGTTTAAAGTTTATGATTTTGATAATTGCTGGATTCTGGCTTATAAAATTGACTAGGGCATTCCATAAATAGTGAATTATTTGTGGGTTTTTGTCATCAGTCATTGTCAGTTCACTACTGAATTAACTTTGTGTACAGATTGTTGTTGTGTATCCAAATACTAAATGAGTGTTCAATTATAACTTCATAAACCAATTCTTTATTCTACAGTTTAATTTGTTGTGGAATAGCTGTGTTTGCATATTTTTGGTGCGTAGCCCAATACTTAATGGGATATGAGTTATAACGTCATGGCCTATGTTTGCATGTGCAAGTGGATGATCTTATGTATTAAGTGGTAATTCCATGTGTAGATTTTGGTGTGCAGTCCAATACTGAGTATGATTTCAATTACAATATCATGAATGAATTATTTATGCTAAAGTGGCTTGACTTATATTCTAAGGTCTGCTTTATTGGGATTAACTTTGTGTACAGATTGTTGGTGTGTATCCTTATACTAATTGAATTTTCAAATATAATTTCAGAAGATAAATATTTATGTTCAATTGGCTGAGCTTATATTCTAAAGTTTGATTTGTTGTGGGGACATTTTTGGTGTATAGTTGACCATTGAATGGGATGTGGATTATAATTTCAAGACCTAATTTTTTATGATCAAGTTGATGAGCTAATTTTCTTCTTTGTGAGGTGTTCTGCTGTACCTCCTTGTGTTGATTTTGGTGTGCAGTCCAGTACTAAATATGATATCAGTTGCAATATCATGAATCACTTATTTATGCTAAAGTGGCTTGGCTTATATTCGAAAGTCTGATTTATTGGGATTAACTTTGTGTACAGATTGTTTGTGTATCCATATATTAAGTGATTTTTCAATTATAACTTCATAGGACAAATATTTATGTTCAAATGGCTGAGGTTATATTCTAAAGTTTGATTTGTTATGGGGAATTTTTTTCTGGAAATTGTTGGTGTGTAGTTCACTACTGAATTAACTTTCTGTACAGATTGTTGGTGTGTATACATGTACTAAATGAGTGTTCAATTATAACTTCATAAACCAATTCTTTATTCTACAGTTTAGTTTGTAGTGGGATAGCTGTATTTGCATATCTTTGGGGCGTAGTCTAATACTGAATGGGATGTGAATTATAACATCATGGCCTATTTTTGTATGTGCAAGAGGCTGCGCTTTTTTTCTACGTTTTGATTTATTCACCACTACCTCCATGTGTAGATTTTGGTGTACAGTCCAATACTAAATATGATTTCAATTACAATCTATGTGTAGATTTTGGTGTGCAGTCCAATACTAAATATGATTTCAATTATAATATCATGAATCACTTATTTATCCTAAAGTGGCTTGGCTTATATTCTAAGGTCTGATTTATTGGGATTAACTTTGTGTACAGACTGTTGGTGTGTATCCTTGCACTAATTGAATTTTCAACTATAACTTTATAAGCCAATTCTTTACGTTAAAATGGCTGAACTGAATCTCTAGGATTTGATTTGTTGTGTGGCAACTTTGTTAGGAAATTTGTGGTGTGTAGTTTAATATTTAATGGGGTTTGAATTATAATTTCATGATCCAAGTATTTATGCTGAAGGGGCTCAGCACATTGGCTTACTTAACATTTACTCTTAAGATTATTCTAGGAACCACATTTCTGAAATTTGTGTGTGTAATTAGGTACTTTTAATTAGGACGTAACAGCACTGTCATAGATAACCATGATAGTCTGGGGTAAGAGTAGAATATGGGGCTTAGTGACTGTGTGATTTTTTTAGGATAAGTGTTTATCAAAGGGGCCATTTCATGATATGTATTTTACACTCTCTCACTGAAATTTTTGTAATTACATAAGAATAGGAACCATATCTCTGACTTTTTGTGTGCTTAATTAGCTACTGTTTGTCAAAGAGTGACACGATTTTCATAGTTCACCCTGATAGTCAGGGGTAAGGGTAAATTATGGGGCTTATAGAATATGCTACTTCTTTAGGGTGAATGTTTGGAATAGGGGGTATTTCATGATTCTCACTTTGCGCATTGTCTGTCTTAAACTTTGTCATTTCCATAATTCAAGAAACTATGTCTCTGAATTTTGCGCTTTTTAATTAGCTACTTTTTACTTGGGAGGTTACAGTTTTGTCATAGGCAACACAGATAGTCAGAGTTAAGGGTAATTTCTGGGTCTTATTGGATGTGTTTTTTAGGATGAGTGTTTGTCATAAGGGGAATTTCATCAGCTTTATATGATACATTTTGTTTCTTTAAAATTTATGATTTTGATAATTACTGGATTCTGGCTTATAAAATTGACCAGGACATTTCATGAATAGTGATTTAATTGTGTTTGTGTTTTGTCATCAGTCATATTGTCACTTTAGTGTGCTATGGAATCCTCCATAATTATGTAAGCATTAGGAATGTGGTCCATGAGCATTAGTTGTTAGGTAATGACTGTTATGTCCTAGACCACTATGTGATTTTAGGATAAATGGCAAGCTTAATGCTTAAGGCGTTGGGGCTATTTTAGGTGCATCATTACAAGGAATTTGCTTTAGGGTGAGACACTATGAATGCACGGATTTCATGACTTATTAGAAGCACAAAAGAAATTCTACCAAAAGTTTATTTATTATCTAATTGGACTTATAGACAGCTTGGAAGAGGGGAGGGAGAGACATCCTTTTTGATACTGTATATTACAGAATGCTACATTGAGTAAATATGATGTGCATTATGATCATTTAATTTTTAATAATCTATGGATTTACTATTGTTGCTATTTCTCCTTAGGAAATTTGCTCAGGTTTGGCACATACAGGTGATACGATGTTCATGCAATGGTTCTGGCTCTAGCATGGAGGGCCATTGTGAGGCATTTCAGTGCACCTTTATTTGTTGTAACTAATGCCGCCAATGTGTATAGGTAACCTCTAAGGTGTTGATGTAATTGTATTGTTTTTACACACATTTTTGATATTGACATATACTTTTTGTCCTATTTTCCACACATCGCAATGTACATTCTAGGACACATTTCCTGTTTACAATCTCTGGTACTAGATATTATTTGATAAGGCTAGGAAGCAATGTGTTGTGCTGAACATTACTTCACTGGCGATTTTATAGTGCATAAAGTTTATTTTAAATATTTAAAGTCATATATATCATTTATGGGGTAATGGCCAAGTGAGGTTTGTCATTAAATGCTTCTGACCCGTGAGATTTGGGGGGTGTAACATCAAAGTTTTTCAGTATAACAGTATTGTTAATTAAACCAATTTTCTAACCTCAAATTGAAGAACTTTTCTTCATCTTTTCTGTATTGGTGAGAAAACATTTGTGAACAGGCATTGTGTTGCTGTGTGCCCAAATAATGAATGGGTTTTCAATGATAACTCCATGTAGCAATTATTTACACTCAAGTGCCTAAACTCATCAACATGTTTAGCATAGTTTTTGTTTGATATTCAGTTTGATGACTCCTCAGTCTGACATTCTTCAGTCTGTTATTTATTTCTCTACAGGATGCTAAGACATGCTTTTGGCTTAGCAAGAGAGTGGTATTTATGTATATTGTTTTGATGCAATGAATGCCATGACAGAAGTCTATTCAGTCAATATTTTATAGTGTCCAGAACAGACTGCAATGGAATGAACTGTAGATACTCTATTCTCTAAAGGACTTAATATTTAGAGACACTTCATTCCCCTTTATACTCTAGGTTTTTATTGGGACTGGTTGTATTCCTGCTTATATTAGTTCCTCTTATATTGAGCATTTATATTCCTCTTAGCATGGTTACTGTATAGCAGATACCATAGTTCTTTGTCTTGTGAATAGTTGATGCTTCATGACAATTTACATCACTTGATGTCGTTTGATATTATCTCTACTGTGCTTTCACATTCTTAAGTAACACAGTGATTGGTATTATTTCCACATTTACCCTTCTATGAAGTGAAGAATTTAGTTTCATAATTGTATTTGAGAGTTTTGCCACTTCGATTGTAGGTCTTAACCATTGCATTCATTTTGTGTGAATTTTAGTTTTTGATAGAATATAATATACCCTTTACCTACAGGAAGATGATATGAGAGACTAGCTCTTTAAATGGGTGCCCGCTAAACGCGGGCACTCCCACCCCCTGCTATGGTAATCTGCAGATTAGCCTTGGAAAGACAAGAAATGTCTCCACTAACCTGTTCGTGCTGAGGGAATTGTTGAGTGATGACAGTAAGTTACATGCTGCAAATCATGTTGATTGATGGCATCACAGATCACTGTAATTGAGCATGTGACCCCCTGCCATGCCTGGTTGGAATGTAGAAGACAATTGTTGACAGAAGTGGGGTGAAATGATTGTGTAAAAATGATCGCAAACCTATGCTAGGCTAAATGGTTCTGCATTCTCCTTCAGTCCTTTAGTGAACTGTGATGCCATCAATCAACATGCTTTGCAGGATGTAACTTACTGTCATCACTCAACAATTCCCTCATAACGAACAGGTTAGTGGAGACATTTCTTGTCTTTCCAAGGCTAACCTGCAGATTACCATAGCAGGGGGTGGGAGTACCCGCGTTTAGCGGTCACCCATTTAAAAATCACTATATACTAAAATACAATTATGCAAATGAGGTAAAGGTTGTAGGTGCTATTCCTCCAAGGCCGTTTGCCCTTTTCACCCAAAATCATTCCCAGGTGTTCCTTGTGTTCTGTCATTGTGCATCATGGAAAGGAAATATTGATTCTGATGCGCACTTGGGAGAAAAAGTGGATATTTCCACTTTTCTCCTCATTAGTGCCATGTCATATGGCTGATGGAGGTATATCATGTATTTAGCTAATAGTAGGCTAGTACACCGAGTACACCAAGCTCAAAGCTTTCTTGTGATGTCTTTAAGTGTCATATGTCTAATGGAGATATTTTGTCGGTATAGATTTACTTGTACCGAGAGCATTCTACTTTAGCATTATGGCATTTGTAGTGGACTATTTTCGGGGACAAGAATTACTCTCATTTTTCGTTAATGGATGAGAAGGACATGTGATAGAGGTGCAGCTCCACTTTATGTTTGATATGGTGTTGGTGCGACATGCTGATTCATTCTGCTGTTGGCACTTCTTCTGGTAAGGGTACATTTTGTCCTAATAACTAAGAAGAATTATTATAGGCCGTCCTTTCTTTGTATTTAGCTTTGATTTAGCATGCGCAGCCTTGAGTTGCTTGATTTCTTTCCTTGGCATTAAGGCTGGGTGTCCCTGATGCACGGTTTTCAATAGTAGATAGCTGACAAATAGGTAAAATAAGATATTCTGAGTTCTGTCTTTGCTTAAAGCAGTGTAGGTTTCATTATTTTCCCGTATTTCATTGCCGTGCGGATGTAGAGCACTTTGAACATCCATTTGATTTGAATAGTCGCCATCTTTGCTTTCCAAAATAGGCCTACCAACACCGCTGTCTTGAGTAGGTTTGCATTGTTCATGTGATGTTCCTCACTGTATTTCGTGTTACATAGTGCAAGTTCTGCTCTCGTGAGTTGCTTCAGTTCAAGTACCTGAAAACTACTGCTAGGGACTGGATTTATTGGGTTGTGATTTTATGAGTGGCAGATGGGGGCATGGTGTTCCTTGAGGAAGGAGAGGGGTAATTTTGTTTTCTTTTGAAAACGCTTTTTACTTGGGGCTACCATTTCATGAACCTACTATAGCAAATCTTGGTGAGTATCCATATACTAATGACTTTTCAATTATAGCTTCATAAGTCAATTCTGCATGTTAAAGTGTTTAAGCTGAATCTCTAGGAATTGATTTGTCATGGTGCGAATTTGTTTGCAAAGTTTTGGAATTTAGTGCAGTAATGAATGGGGTGTGAATTATAGTTTCAGTGGCTGAGCTTATTTCCTAAGTTGTGATCTATTCAGGTGTAATGCCATGTGTAGATTTTGGTGTGCAGAGCTCCATTAAGCAATTTTTTCTTTGAAATGGCTGAGCTTAATTCCTATAGTTTGATTTGTTGTGAGGTGATTTTTTTAGGAAGTTCTTGGTGTGTAGCCATATACTAAATGAATTTTCAAGTATAACATCATAAACCAATTTTTTATGCTAAAATTTTTCAGCTGAATCTCTAGGATTTGATTTGTTGAGGGGCAACTTTGTTAGGAAAGTTTTGGTGTGTAGTTCACTACTGATTGGGATGTGAATTTTAGTTTCATGACCTCATTTTTTATGATCAAGTGGCTGAGCATATGTTCTAAGTTGTGATTTGTTCAGGTGTAACTTCATGTGTAGAGTTTGTTGTATAGTCCAATAGTTAATAGGAATTCAATTACAATATTATGAATCAATTATTGATGCTAGAGAAGCTTGGCTTATATTCTAAGGTCTAATTTATTGGGATTAGATTGGTGCACAGATTGTTGTTGTGTATCCATATACTAAATGAGTATTCAATTATAACTTCATAAGCCCATTCTTTATGTTGAATTGGCTGAGCTGAATCTCTAACATTTGAATTGTTGTGAGGAAAGTTTGTTTCCAAATTTTGGTATGTTGTTCAATACTGACTGGGATATGAGTGATGGTGTCATGAGCCAATTTTTTATACTCAAAGTGGCTGAGCATATTTTCTAAGTTGTGATTTATTCAGAAATAACTTTAGGAGTAGATTTTTGGTATGCATTTCAATACTACATAGGATTTCAATTACAACTTCATCACTCAATTATTTATGCTCATGACCTGAGCTTATATTCTAAGGTTTGATTTATTTAAAGGCAATTTTGTGTAAGCAAGTTAAGATTTTGGTAAGGTAATGCGATACTGAATGGGCCTTCAATTATAGCTTCATGACCAACTTATGTATACTCAAGTAGCTTTGCTCATATTCTAAGGTTTGATTTTGTGGGAGTAACTCAGTGTACATATTGTTGGTGTGTATTCATATACTAAGTGAGTATTCAATTATAGCTTCATGAACCAATTATTTACCTTGATGCGACTGAGCTTAGTTTCTACAGTTTTATTTGCTGTGGTGTAACTTTGTTTGTAAATTTTTGGTGTGTAGTTCAATACTGAATGAGATATGAATTATAATTTCAGGACCCAATTATTCATGCCTAAGTGGCTGAGCACATTGACTTACTTGAAATTTATTCTTAAGATAATTATAGGAACCACGTTTCTGAGAATTGCATATGTAAGTAGGTACTTTTAATTAGGAAGTGACAGCATTGTCATAGGTAACCTGATAGTTAGGGTAAAGGATAATGTATGGGGCTTATTGAATGCATGATTTGTTTAGGGTGAGTGTTTATCATAAGGGCCATTTCATGATTTTTAGTTTACACATTTGCTTACCTAAAATTGTTTATTTAGATCATAATAGGAACCATATATCTGAATTTTGAGCTTTTAATGGGCAACTTTTTATCAAGAAGTAACACCAATTTTACAGGTAACCCTAATAGTCAGGGGTAAGGGTAAGTTCTGAGGCTTATAGATGGTGTTATTTGTTTAGGGTGAATTTTTGGCATAGGGGCAATTTCATGACATATGCTTTGCACATTTTCTTTCTTAAACTTTGTTATTTCTATAATTCAAGAAGCCATTCCTCTGACTTTTTTACTTTTTAGTAAGCTACTATTTGCTTAGGAAGTTACAGTTTTTTCATAGGCAACCCAGGTAGCCAAGGGTAAGGGATATTTCTAGGTGTTAATGAATGTGTTTTGTTGGATGAGTGTTTGTTATCAAGGCCTTTCAACAGATATATTTTATACATTTTCTTGCATTAAAATTTTGATGTTGTTGGAGTAACTTTGTGTACAGATTATTGGTGTGTATTCATATACTAAATGAGTATTCAATCACAGCTCTCTTGAACCAACTATTTTCCTTGAAGTGGCTGAGCATAATTTCTATGTTAGCTTTGTTGTGGGGTAACTTTGTTAGGAAATTCTGGCTTATAAAGCTGGCCATGACATTCCATGAATAGTGAGTTGATTGTGTGTGTTTTGTCATCAGTCATATTGTCACTTTAGTGTGCTATGGAATCCTCCATAATTATGTAAGCATAAGGAATGTGGTCAATGAGCATTAGTTGCTAGATAATGACTGTTTTGCCCTAGACCACTATGTGATTTTAGGTTAAATGGCAAGCATTATGTTTAAGGAGTTGGGTCTGTTTTAGGTGCATAATTACAAGGATTTTGCTTTAGGGTGATCCATTATCAATGTAACACTTTCATGACTCATTAGAAGCACAAAAGTAATTCTACCAACAGTGTCTTTTCTATGTAACTGCCATTATAGACTGGTGGGGGAAGGGGAGGGGGAGACATCCTTTTTGATACTGTATATTACAGAATGCTGCATTCAGTAAATATGATGTGTATTATGATCATTTAATTTTTAATAATCTATGGATTCTCTATTCTTTCTATTTTTGCTTAAGAAGAAGATTTTTGAGGGGTGACACATACAGGTGATACGATGTTCATGCAATGTTTCTAGCTCTATCCTGGAGAGCAATTGGTATGCATTACAGTTCACTACTTTTTATTGTAACTGTGTATATGCAATCTCTAAGGTGTTAATGTAATGGTAATGTTTTTACACAAAAGTTAAATATTGTCATATGCTTTGTATCCTATATTCCACACAAGGCAAAGTACATTCTAGGACCCATGTCTTTGACACATTTCCTGTTTACAATGCTTAGTGCTAGATAGTATTTGATGGGGCTTGGAAGCAATGTGTTGTGCTGAATATTATTTCACTGTCCACTTTATAGTGCATTAAGTTTAATTTAAATATTTACAGTCATATTTATCATTTACGGGGTAAGGCCCATGCGAGTTTTGTCACGAAATGCTTGTGACTCTTGAGATGTGGTGGGGGGGGGCAATATCAAGGTGTTTCGGTATAGCAGTATCGTTGATTAAACTATGTGATTGATTTCATATATACATACAGCAGGTATGCCTTGTGAATATAACCTTTTCTATTCCAGACAGTAGTGAATGGCTTTTTGTAGTTGGCTATTGTAGCAATAATTATGAAGTTTAGCATTTGCTTGGAAATAGCTGCATTTCCATAGGCAAATTGTACATTACATAAATGCTTGATAAGTAATGCCTTTCAAATATTTTGAATGAAAGCAGGATTTTGCCCTGTGTTCCAATAGTGATTAGTGTTCAATTTTAACTCTAGGATAAAATTGTTTAGGCTAAAGTTGCACATCTCATATCCTTAAGACTGATTTATTGGGTGACGAAATTTTGTAAACAAGTGCTGCAGATATTTATAAAGTGTCTAATATTGAACAGATTTTGAATGACAACTCCATCATCCAATTTGCTACCTCAAGTTGAAGAACTGTTTCTCAGATTTTATGTATTGGTGAGACAACATAGGTGAACATTCATTGTTTTCCTGTGTGCCCTAATAATGAATGGGTTTTCAATGATAACTCCATGTAGCAATTATTAAAAACTATGCTAAACATGTTGATGAGCTTAGGCACTCAAGTGCCTAAGCTCATCAACATGTTTAGCATAGTTTTTGTTTGATATTGAAATTGATGACTCCTCAGTCTGACATTCTTCAGTCTGTTATTTATTTCTCTACAGGATGCTAAGACATGCTTTTGGCTTAGCAAGAGTGTGGTATTTATGTATATTGTTTTGATGCAATAAATGCCATGACAGAATTCTATTCAATCAATATTTTATGGTGTCCAGAACAGACTGCAATGGAATGAACTGTAGACACTCTATTCTCTAAAGGACTTAATATTTAGAGAACCTTCATTTCCTGTTATACTCTAGGTTTTTATTGGGACTGTTTGTATTCCTACTTATATTAGCTGCTCTTATATTGAGCATTTGTATACATCAAAGCTTGGTTAATGTATAGCAGATTATTGGTGTCATAGTTCTTTGTCTTTGAATTGTTTATGCTTTATGACAATTTACATAACTTGATGTCATTTGATGTTATCTCCTCCATGCTAGCATATTCTTGATTAACACAGTGACTAGTAGTATTTTCACATTGACCCTTCTATGAAGTGAAGACATTAGTTTCATAGTTGTGTTTGAAAGTTCTGCCATTGTGACTGTAGGTCTTAACCATCACATTCATTTTGTATGAATGTTAGTTTTTTACAGTATGTAATATGCCCTTTAATTACAGGAAGATGATAGGAGAGACTAGGTGTTTATATAGGTGCCCGCTATGTACGGGCACTCTCACCCCAACTGTGATCTGGAGGTTAGCCTTGCAAAGACAAGACATTTCTCTCCACTAACCTGGTGATACTGAGAGAATCATCGAGTGATGACAGTAAGCTACATCCTGTCAAGCATGTTCATTGATGGCATCAAAGATTACTGTAAATGAGCATGTGGCCCCCTTCCATGCTTGGTTGGAATGTAGAGGACAATTTTTTACAGAATTTTGGTGAAATGATTGTGAAAAAATGATCGGAAACTTATGCTAGGCTACATGCTTCAATAAAAGGTGGAAGGAAATACAGAACCATCTACAAACGTCAAAGGGGTTCCTCAATAGAGGGCTGCTTCCATCCAATCCCCTAGCCAGCCCATCATGCTTCTCAGTTAGGCAATTTGAACCTTCCTGCATTGATTGATACCAGGTCAATGACCTCATTTCTATCTTGTGATATGCTCAACAAAATACAGCTTAAATTGATTTTTGAGACAACTGGAACTTGCTGAATACTCATTTCCTCAACAAACTAACATCTGTTTATTGTAATTCAAAATTTATTTGCAAGTTTAGTGAAATTAGTAATAACTGGTGCATGGAAAAGAACTTCCCGTGAAAAATTATATGATGGACTTGGTTGGGAATCCTTAACTTTGCGTCATTCGAGTAGGCGTTTGATCCTGTTCTACAAGATTCTTAACAATAGTACCCCTGACTACACAAGATACCCTATACTGAAGCTAAAAATGGTTCTGTACTCATTTCGTAAGGAAGGTATTGTAGGTCAGATAAGGGTAAGAACATCAAAACTGAAATCCAGCTTTTACCCTCAATGCCTTTCTGAATGGAACAAACTTCATCCAAGTATCACTTCATCATCCTCACTAAGTAGTTTTAAGATAAATTACTAAAATGTATCCATCCTCCTCCTAAGCCGGTTTATAGTATCTATGACCTGATCGGATTGGCCATTCTTACACAACTACGAGTAGGACTTAGCAAATTAACTCTCATAAGTTTAGGCATAATTTCAGAGATATACTAAACCCTTTGTGTCCTTCAAGTGATGGCATAGAAGATACGCAAACCTACCTGCTGCTTTGCCGTTCTTATTTTGGGGTTTAGATATGATATCCTAGCAAGCGTAGCTACAATATTGCAACATTATAGTCTCTGCTCTCCTTCCTCTAATCAAGACCTAGTAAAAGTTATCCTATATGGTGATGAAAGACTCCCCATTGATCTAAACATAAAATTACTCAAAGCCACCTTGAAGTTTATACATGCAAGAGAACGCTTTTAATAAGCTTTTGCTATAACCTCTCGAATAGATTTCCCCTTCCCTTATTAAAAAAAAATTAGTGGTTCTATTTTGAATTTTATATCCTTTTTGGCATTTAAATTGGGAGTCATTCACCTTTTATGTTAATACCGATTTATCTTTACCAGCTATTTTCCCCTTGTTTAAAATATTTTTTTTCCATTGGCGTGCATCGCATGTAAATGCCCAAAATGGAAATCAAATCCCTATAACTCGCCCCTTTTGTGGCGTTGTGTAAAAGGTGAATAATCCTTTTTATGTGTAGGCTGCAGAGCTGACATGGCATAGCATACTCCCTGGGTATCGTGTACATACTTTGTGTTTTTTCCTGTTTTTTTCTTTTTATATGAATTTAGAATTATATAGAAAAAAATTGCAACTGTCTGAATTCATTGGTATTAAGTGCATTTGATTCGGGTGTAACTTCATGTGCAGATTCACTGTGTTTATTCAGGTATAACTTCATGTGTAGGTATTTGGTGTGTATTTGTGATAGGCTGTAGATTTTATTTACCTCATTTTCGCTGCTTTTACATATCAGTATATTATTAGGACATTAGGTCATAATTAGGTAACATTCATATTTAGATTTGCGAAGTAATCACTCCTTTTGTTATGCTTTTTTAGGGTTGCTAGGAAACGGTTATGTATGTGCATTACACACAATATAATTTAGTTATCCATATGTACGTTGTCTTTTGTTAGAACAATGCAGATTAAAGTACGTTTCTGTAGTATGAGTAAGTTTCTGTTCTATTGCATATTTAGAATTATGAGGTAAGGGGACTAATTTGGGTATATAAAGAAGCATTGTACAGCAACTTAGTCAGTCGGGTTCAGCAATCACATTAGTGAGCAGCTGATCGTTTAGAATTGATTATATATAGAGAAAAACTTAGTGATAAACTTGAGTTTTCTCTCAGCTATCCTGTCACAGTATTCCAATATTAAATAGGTTTTCAATGACAAATTCATGAATCAATTATTTATCCAAAAGTGGCCTGGTTTATATTCCAAGGTCTGAGTTATTAGGATTAACTTTGTGTACAGCTTCTTGGTGTTTATCCATATACTAAATGAGTTTTCACTTATAAGGTCATAAGCAAATTATTTATGCTGAAGAGGCTGAGCTGAATCTCTAGAGTTTGACTTGATGTGGGGTAACTTTGTTTGCAAATTTTTGGTGTTTACTTCATTACAGAATGGGATGTGAATTATAATTTCATGACCTAATTATTTATGCTAAATTGGCTGAGCTTAATTTCTAAGTTGTGATTTTTTCAAGGGTAACTTCATGAGTATATTTTTTGTGTGTAGTTCAATACTACATAGGATTTCAAATAGAACTTCATCAATCAATTAATTATGCTAAAGTAGCTTGGCGTTTATTCTAAATGGGTTGTCAATTATAACTTCATAAACCAATTAGTTATGTTTAAGTGGCTGAGCTTATATTGTAAGGTTTGATTTGTTGTATGGTTACATTGTTTGCAAATGTTTCGTGTGTAGGTCAATACCGAATGGGATGTGAATTATAAGTTCATGACCCAATTATTCATGCTCAAGTGGCTGAGTTTACTTTCTGAGTTGTGATCTAATCAGGGTAACTTCATGGGTAGATTTTTAGTGTGCAGACCAATACTGAATAGGAATTCAATTACAAAATTATGAATCAATTATTGATGCTACAGAAGCTTCTCTCTCTCTCTAGTACGCTTCTTCGTCTCCTATGAAGAAATAGCTCGCCGAGTCAGGAATAGCCATGTGCTTTTATCTTGTGCCATCATTTCTAAATCTGCCTGTCTCTTTTTCCCACCACCACCTAAAACCCTTTTTCTACTGTTTCAACCCATGTTGCCTTCATCCTTCCTCTTGGCTTTCTCACATATCTCTGGAATTCTCTGAGGGCCCTTTTTGCTGGTGTTTTCTCTGGTAATCTGGCCATGTGCCCATACCAATTCAGTCTTCTTCTTTTTACCTCTATGCTCCATGGTTTCTGCTTCGTGATTTGGTACAACTTTTCGTTTGAGATCGTCTTTGGCCACTTTACATTCAGTATTTGTCTGAGCAGGTTTCTTTGAAAGACGTCTATTACACTCTCTACCTTCTGCGTTATTGTCCACAGTTCGCTGTTGTATAGGAAGATGCTCTGTACATGGCTTGTCAGTAGTCTGTTCTTGGTTGCTACTGATACCTTCTTGCTCTCAAAGGCGTCTTTCAATTTGTTGTAAGCAGACTGGGCGAGTATTTTCCTTCTCTTTCTGTCGCTTTCCGGGTGTAGATGGCTCCCTAGGTATTTGCACTTATGCCAGTCATCAGTTCTTTCCCTGTGCACTTTATATTCTTCTGTTTTGCTGTTATTTACAATTAGATTTCTTATCTTTTAGTTTGGATGGTACTTGGCTTTTCATCTTTTCCTTCTTTTCTTCTGTTTCTTCTGATGTTGTCGCATATCCAATGTCATCTGCGTATTGTTGATCTTGTGTGTACTCTGTGATTATTTGCTGGCAGTAGGTGTGGTCTTCTAGATGTTGCTGCAGGAATAATTCTCTGGTGTCTTGTAGGGCTTCTGCTAGGTAAATTATGAAGAAAATGGGGCTGAGGCAGTCTCCCTGGGGAACTCCAATGTTGGTGATGAAGGGTTCTGAGATTTCGTTTCTGATTCTTATTCTTAATCTTACATCTTCTATGAGGATTTTCATCATGTGTAGTTCGTCTGGAGGCAGGAATTCTCTGAGTATTTCTACTAGGTTTCTTCTTTTGACTGTGTCGAATGCTTTTGACATATCTAACATGAGTAGTGTCACTTTGTAGTCTGCTGAAGTTATGGCCTTTTCTGCAAGTATTTTGAAGGCACAGACTTGTTCTGTTGTACTTCTGCCTGACTGGTATGCTGACTGGGTGAGGGGGATTTTGGCTTTAAGCCTTTCTAAGTTTCTGAGGAGTAAGCAGATAGCAAGGATCTTTCTTAGTACTGATAGTAATATTATGGGTCTGAGGTGTCCGGGGGGGCCCAGTTTCTTCCCTGGTTTTGGTAGGGGTATCAGTATTCCTTCCTTGACTTCTGTTGGGGGTTCACCCGTTTCTGCCATGATGTTGTATATTTCCGCAATTCCTTCACATATGGTCTAGGGTCCATATTTTATCAGCTCATTGTTGAGTTCATCTATTCCTGCACTTTTTCCGGTCTTCAGTCTCTTCACTGCTTTCTCTATTTCTGTACTTGTAAAAGCTCTCTGCATTTTCATAGGTTTTACTTCTTTTATCGTGTCTTCTTTCTCATTATGGAATTGATCTTGAAAGAATTGCTTTACTATTTCTGTTTGGATTTTCTCATTTGTGGTTATTCCATGTTCACCATCTACCAGTATTTTCTTTTTCGGCTCTTTTCTTTGGAGTTCTCTAACTACTCTGTACATTCTTCTGGAATCATCTTTGTATTTTTCGATAACTTCTACTTGTTTGATGATCTTGCTTTTTTTCCTCTTCCTCTATCTTTTGGTGTATCTCTTTGAGTGTTGCATTTCTTTCATTCCTCTTGGCTACCTTTTCCTTTTCGCTTTTGCTCGAGCTTATCTCTTTGCGTAGTTTCAATTGCTTTTCAGATAGTTCTTTGATTTCCTCATTTTCTATTTTCTGGGTTCTTACTTTCTTCTCAAGTGTGTTTTCTGTTGCTTCTTTGCATGCCTTCTGTATTGATGTCCATTTCTCTTGTGCTGTTGTTGCTATCATGTTTTCCAGTCTATTTTTGACTTCTTCTTTATACCTCCTCTGTGTTTCTGGGTTCCTTAGATCATCTAGGATAAGTTTTGTGGTCTTCATTGCTGGTTTGATTCTGTACCATTCTATCTTCATTGTTGCCTTGACTAGTCGGTGGTCTGTTGGTGTCTCAATGCCACTATATGCTCTGGAGTCTTGGTAGAATATTTTCTTGGAGGTTCTTCCTATTATGTAGTCGATTTGATTTCTGTATGGATTTCTTCTGATCTTTCAGTCTTTGTCTCTGTGTGTTTCGCTTCTTGGGGGGGGGGGGGGGGCTTCCCATGTAGTTCTATGCGACATTTTGTGCTTGAAAGTAGTATTTGTTAGGTACATATCAATTATTTATGCTCAAGTGGCTTGGCCTATATTATGATATCTAATTTATTGGGATTAGCTTTCTGTACAGATTTTTGGTGTGTATCCATATACTAAATGAGTTTTTGAGTATAATTTTATAAACCAATTAGTTATGTTTATGTGGCTGTGCTGCTATAATAGGGTTTGATTTGTTGTGGGGTAATTTTTTATACCAATTTATGGTGTTTAGTTCAATACTGAATGTGATATGAATTAATATGTCATGACTCAAATATTTATGCTTAAATGTCTGAGCTTATTTTTTGAGCTGCGATTTATTCAGGGGTAACTTCATGAGTAGATTTTGGTGTGCATTCCAATACTACATAGGTGTTCAATTACAACTTCATGAATCACTTTTTTATGCTCATGTAACTTGGCTTATATTCAAAGATCTGATTTATTGAAAGGTAACTGTTTGTGAACAAGTGCAGATATTTTCAGGGTCTTCTAATACTGATTGGCTTTTCAATTATAACTTTATGACCCTATGCATGACAAAGAACAGATTTTTACTGCGTAGTCCATTAGTGAGAGGGTTTTCAAATATAACTCTAACAACCAATTGTGTATGTTTAGGTGGCTGAGCTCCCATTCTGGAATGCAAAATTTTCCGTAGCCTGTATGTCTACAAGAGATGACTTAGCAGTAGCTGCAACTAAATTGTCTTACTAGATTAATTGCTTTTTTCGTTTGGTGTATGGTTTTATTAATGGCAAGGAAATCAACATATATGTGACTCTGTTTGCGTTATATTCAGTCAAGAGTAGACTTATTGAGGCTTAGGAATACTCTAACGACAAGTTTAGGTTCTTTGCCCGTATTCAGTTGAGTTTTTGCATACTGAGCACTGTAAAGAAATCACTCTAGCAGCAAATTTCCACTAGATTGTCTAGTTCAAAATAATTACGGGATATGTTTTAATGGGGATTGTCGGCTTTTCTATGAAATGGGTTGCTTTTGAATTTTCACTGGATATTCTTTGAGAGAGCTGATGTAGCAACGTCGAATTTCAGTCACAGTTTTTTTATGACAGGGGGAGCTTTTTGTCAGTTTGATGTATTGACATAGTTTTAACAATTGCTTTAATCTGGTATGTTTAATGCATTAATTGTGCTGATAGAGTTCATAGTTAAAAGTACATGCAATATGATCTGTAGTTATTGGCTAATATTACATTTAGGGTGTTGGGCTTTTTGAGTTAGCTAATTGCAAGTTTCTTGCTGTAGGATGGAGTTGTATCACTGTGGCACTATTATGGATTATCAGCAGTAGGCAATTAATTCTACAAACAGTGTCTTTTCATATACTATGTAACTAGAACATTTTCACTAGATTCTATAATGTGTTCTACTGGATATTACTTGAGGGGGGCATAATAGCAGCTTCTCATTTTAGCAAATAAAAGAAGCTGCTAATATGCCCCCTGCAGTATTTTTATAAAGTGGGTTAGCATTTTCCTGAATTTTCAGTAGAGAAATTACTTGTATGAACAGGATATAGCAGATTTTATGAATAGAGTCAGTGAGACATAAGTATTGGAATTATCTTGCTTTTGAATATTGCTTCTCATTACAGGTTGAGAAGACAGGCTATATTTAAGGGTTGTCAGTGATGCTCATGGCATGTTTCTTGCTATAGAGCAGGGTAGCAATTAATGAACCTTTACCATTTAAGTTTAGCAACTGTTTCTCTATAGTTTGCAATGGTTTATAGAGCCTGGTATTCAATTGGTGCTTAAGTGCATTCAAATGCTTGCACCCTTGAACATATATATGTGCAATCTAGACTCACAGGAATGCTCATTATGTAAATTTTTAAATGCATGGCTTTCACTGAGAGCAGGAATGAGCCTAGAAAGTTTGAAGGAAAAGTTATAGCACAAACTGATTCAGCATCTAAGTTAGTCATATTGGTTTTGGCTTCTCTTGGTGTTAAATAGAGATTGACCCAAGAAGAAAACAGATGTGGATCAAAATCTTTCTGTGCCTCTTCAACAGAAGCTGAAGATGTGCTGGGTTTCTCTGTTTTTCCAATTATTTGTTTTTTCAAGTACCACCTTTTGAAATTTACGAGTAATTCTTGTGCATCATCCCAATGGTCGATAAACATAATGACCTTGTCACTTCTGTCCAAGTTTTTTTCACTGCATTCCTTATATAATCCCTTTTTCAGACAGTTTCTGACAATTTCAACTTGTCACAAGGTGAAAATACCTTGCTATTCCAAGCCATACTGTTATCCGGTTTCTCTCTCAAGTTCTAGCAATGTTGTTCAAATATCCAAATCTGATTACTAATTCAAAATGGGTGGACGTTTCATAGGAAAAAAGTTCACAAAATATGCTGATCAATCAATTACTGCAGGATGAAGTGGTGCATTCTGCAGCACTTCATAACTTTAAACACCAAGATCAAAACATTGTGATAAGTGGGTTAAAACTTTTCAAGCGCGTCCTCAGGAGATGAAATGCACTACTGGTACTCATTAGAGCTGAAGTTAAACACTCAATGGCAAGTGTACTTAAAAGTCCAGTGAGTACCAGGCTTGATTTTTTGGAGTTGTGTCCACTTTTTCTGTCTTTATTATGTATTGTTACTCATAGCCATTTCTCACAGTGTTTGGGTTTTATTATTATGAATGTTTTTTCAACACGCTCATGATTAAGCTCCAAATCCCATTCTGTCAAGGCTAATGCATTCAATACATGACCCAAACACTGTGAGTACATGCTATAGAGTAATGGAATACATGACCCAAACACATGATCCTTTGGACATTACTGAAACTTTTATTTATTTGTCTAGAGCATGGCAAGACATACTAGGGACCTTAAGCATGCACAACACTGATGGAAATGGTAACCTTAGCTAGTAACATCGCCGTCTCTGTTATCGATCTAATAACTAGTCATTAAGCATCTTGTGTTAAGAATGCAGGCTCCACCCCACTTTTCACATGAATCACACATACCATTTGGCTGGAAAGTTATTCAGTTCGCAATCTCATGCTACACTACAACCTCAGTTTTCAAAACGCCTTATGTTTGTCATGTACGAAGATGCTTTTACTTGCTTATGATCTCCATTTCATTGATGAAGTAGAGATTGCAATCCTGCATGATTTGAACAAAACAAAGTCCCGAAATTCTGAACTGGCAA
>OLMO02000301.1:7975985-7991923 GCA_900291935.2 Cassiopea xamachana
CAACTACCTTCTATTAAATTCCAACAATGTCAGACAACATTACGTTCTTCTCTTAGGTCGTCCGGCGATGAAGCAATAACAAAACTATGGAAAAATACCAACGTTGGGACAAACATTCAATACGATATTTACAGAAATACAAAGCAGACTTTGAAATCCATTCGTGATGAACACACAAGTAGACTTAAGTCTCAACTGCCATCACAGGGTTTCATCATATCTTTCCTCCTTGAACATTCCCTAAAACAGCTCAATTCACTGCGGTCAAAAACTCAAAGCAAACTACCTGCAAACATCTTCAAGTTCAGTATCAAATACTTACACAATACGCTTGCAACTAGAAAAAACCTCCATGTATGGGGTCTTTCAGCAACTTCTGACTGTTCCTTCTGTCTTCAGCCTGAATCACTCCTCCATATTGTTGCAGGCTGCAAAACATATCTAGATCAAGGGCGTTTTACCTGGTGGCATAACTCTGCTTTAAGTTTTATCGCTCAAACCTTACAATCAATAAAATCTGCTAAACTATATGCAGATCTTCCTGGCTATCTCTCTCCTTGTAGCATTTCTGGTGACAGTCTTGTCCTGACATCATTCTTTCTACAGCCGACAATGTCCTGTATATTATAGAATTAACTGTGGGTTTTGAAACAAATGTAAACAATAATGCTCGTCGTAAAGAACTAAAATATCGTCCCCTTCTTACTGATCTTGCCAACGATTATAAACAGGTAAAATTTATTAATCTCAGCATTAGCTGTCTTGGCATATTTGGAACTTCCTCCGACTCATTTCTTAAACTTTGCATGGAAAGAGGCATCAGCAACGGTGATCTAAACTTCATTATTTCTAAGATATCTACTATAATCATCCGCTCTACATACTACATATTTTGTATGAGAAATAAGCCATGGTCTAACCCAGAACTCCTAAGCTACTAATATCATTGTATTTAGTTGCTAAGTATCGATTTTATATTGACTGTATTCTTTTTCCTTTTTTTTTTGTTTTTTATTACTTTGTAAGCCAGCCGAATACAAATTACCTTGTAGTAAGTGAGATTTGTATTTGTAGACGTAGCAATATATACATGAATGAAGTTTAAAAAAAAAAAAAAATTTCAGTAAGATATTTGATGTTTCATGAAAGGTTGTAAGGTAAAGACTACAATCTTTTATTATCATCCAGAAAGGATACCATAAGGTGTGAAATATACTTTGCAGATTTCTTGATAGGCTGTGACTTTTCTACAAAACGGCATGGAAAGGGGCAAGACTTTAGGGAAATCTCGTTAATCCTTGCACCCCAGTTCTGACATTAATAATGACCAGTCCCATTCAGGCTATTCCCATAACTGAAAGTAATGCTATCTATATAGAAAATTTCTGGCCTCACCTTTGTGATTGCGTTCTCATGGACTCCTAATGGCCTAGAGCCGTAACACAAAGCTTTTCAAAGATAATCGCTATGGAGCATCACCAAAGCACAATCTACTATTCTATAAGTCCTTATACTTAGGGGAAAAACTGAATTGTGAACATGATGAGACTAGCATGAAAATTGGCACAGTGGTACATCTTGAACCAAATATCAAACATGCGATGCGAGACCACCTCAGAACTGCTCCCAAGCCCACAACAGTGATAATGTCATTGTAAGACAGGCAGGAAATTTTTTGTTGCTAAATAAGTAATGAAAATACATCAAACTGAGGCTCTTTCAATGCTGATTAAAGTTTGCTAAAGAGTAAGCATCTTTCCCAACTTCCCAACGACAAAGAGAAGGTAAATAGTACAATATTAAAATCAAAAGGAAAAAACCAATAGAAATGAACGAAAAATTTAAGATAATGACTGCTGGTAAAATCCCATTGATGTGTATTAAGTAAAACTGCATATGAACCTTGCATGGCAAATAAATCATTTCAAGTGCTATAATCTTTATATTACAGCTTTTGCTTTATTGCTATTGCTTGTTTTCTTTTTAATTTCAATACTATGCCATTCCATTTCTCTTTATCATTGGGATGTGGGATGGGATGCTTACTTTCTCTTGAATATTCTGTTTCAAATAAACTTCTTTTGCTATGGTTGCTTAATTTGATGAAAGTGAGACTACTCTCTTATCTGTTTAGGAAACATCACGTATATACAACACAGGATTTTACATGGAACCCAAAAAACCTCACTTTTAAATTCAAAATGATAATTAGTAAGGATACCAAAGACATTTTGAAGAAACTGAAAAGAGGAAAGGCCGCTGGATGGGATAATATACTAACATCATTGATTATTGATGGAGCAAGCGATTTAGCTGGCCCTCTCACAAAATTGATAAATCAATGCCTTGAAATGGCAGTTTTCCCAACTACTGAAAAATTCTCCAAAATTACACCAGTCTACAAGACAGGCTTAAGAACAATAATGGATAACTATAGACCAATTTTGGTACTCCTCGTTATACTAAAAGTCTTGAAACAAGTAGTGCATAAACAGCTGTGTGACTATCTTGAGGCAAATAACATGCTTTCTAAGAGACAGTTCGGTTTTCAACACAGATCTTCTAAACAACAAGCAGTTGCATTATCAGAATAAATATGAACAAAGGACATATGACAGGAGTGGTTTCATTTATGTTTGAAAGGCATATCACATAGTGGACCATGCTTTCTAAACTTCAGGTGTATGGGATTAAAAATAAAGATCTCAGCTGGTTTGAGAGCTACCTGTTTGGAAGAAAGCAAATTGTATCATATGATGGAGCATTATCAGAAATTCAAGCAATCTCTTGTGGAGTATCACAAGGTTCTATATTTGGTCTGCTGCTCTTTACATTACTAATAAATGATATTGATACAAATTTAAGAATATGTGAAAAGACACTATATGCTGATGATTCTGTGTTATATATCAGTCATAAAAAATGTCAAGAAATTGAACAAAGTTAAATACCGACTTGAAACAGATTGCTAACTGGTTATTCAAACATAATTTGGTAGTCAATCTCAAAAAGTCTAAGATTGAATGTGTCCTCTATGGTATGCACTAGAATACTTCAGAATGAAAACCTATGGAAACTATCATGAATCAAAACAAAAAACAGTATCAGATGTATACAAATATCTAGGGTTAAAGATAGACAGAAATTTTACATTTAATAATCACCTAGAAAAAACAATAAAAAGGGCCACATCTGGAGTAAAGCTACTATTGTGCATACGGCACAATATCACTCCTGCAGCAGAAATGATTTATAAGGTAGCAATTCTACCAGTTCTGCTGTACTGCAACAAAATGTTCCCTCACATGGCACCATCAAAGAAAGCTCACTTTGAAAGCATCCAGAAGCGATCACTCAAAGTAATTAATGGCAATAGGGACAGTGCGAAACTGAAGGGATCAGTAGCATAAGAAACATGATGTATGTTCTTGAGATTTTCAAAATCCTCAATGGACTATCACGACATGACTTCCACAATTACTTTATAAAAGTCAACCACAACCACTGTACTCATGCAAACACAAAGAATGCCACTTTGCCTAAGGCTAGATCAGAATCAGGAAGGAAAGCCTATTCCTTTCTAGGAGTTATGATGTTTAATAAGATGACAGATGAAATGGAATTCTGAGATTCAAGACCTATTAGATGTCAGCAGCTTATGCATGTTTTAGATAGGTCCTTCATTGATAACAGTTTTTGCTAAACAAGTTAAACCTGTATAAAGATGATATTATTATCATAATTATTACTACTCTACCACTAAATTTCACAGTTCATACTGGTTGCTTTTTCATTGTCCGGGTGTAAAAAATACTCCTAGGGCATTTCATGTCTTGAAGTTCAGATGCTTAGTACTTTACGAAGGATCATTGCAGTCCCTTGTAGACATGCCTTTTGAAGTAACAGACAGTGCAAATGCAAATGCTGATTCATTTGACATAATTAAATTGTGAACAGAGCTAAATTTGATAAGTTCATAGGTCTCCCATTGGACGAGCACTTAACTTAGAAATACCATCTTAGTGAACTCTTCAAACAACTAGACATCTACTTCCTTTAGATGTTCAAATTTGCTTGCACAACGCTTTGTTCCTGTCCTTCTTACAATATGCTCCTATTGATTGGGGTCAACCATTTGCATCATACATTGATCCCATATTTAAATTACAGACAGAAGCTGTCAGGGCTATCTCATTTCAGCATCTTATGTCTCCACCTCTTCCATCTTCAATGAGCTTAAACTTTTAACAATTTCTGACATTATTGCCGTTCCTTAACTTTTGTGTTTGAATCTGTTAATATAAGTTCACCTAACTGCTTTCACAACATTTACTTAGTGCTAAACTTAAGAAAGCATTTCTTGCCTGCCTTACGATGATGTCATCGCTGTGGTGTTCTGAGGTAAGTTCTCATCAGATATTTGAAATTTGGCTCAAGGTCTACCACTGTGCGAAATTTCATGGTGGTCTGATCATATGCACAATTTCGCATTAAAATGACACTTCCTCCTCTTTTGCACTTCAATATCGAAGGGAAAATAAAAGTCTTTCTAGTGCAACACAGATTTGGACTTGCTTAATGTGTCCTGAGATTTAAGATTGCTCTCCACAATCTTTATCTGGGCAAGATATCACTATGAAAATGCTAAAAGCTTGGTTTATTTCTTAGAAAGTATTTGAATAGAAGGAAGATTTTCAGAAAGAACTCTCTGTCGAATAGTCTGTTGGAACTAAAATCTCTTTTGAATATTCAAGTCCCATCAACGTCTTACAATTATTCTGAAAATACCATCAAATAACACGTTCTAAAAAAGAATACCTACCGCAAAAAGAATGCTTTGTATTTTCCTGCTAAAATGTGCGCCCTTCCTCTATAGATAGTGAGCAAAACATGCAGACCAGTGTATGAAACCTCATGTACAGATGATGCGGCAATTGAAAATAGTGGGCCTAAAATTAAGAAAGAAACACAGCTGAGGGAAAGAGATCTGTAAAATATTGAACATCTTCAGTATATTTTGAAAATGTTTCCAACTGCAAAGTTTGGCCCTTCAGCTGGAGCTGATTTGAAAGGGACCTGTTCATAATTCTTTGATGTTGCCACAGAGCACATATGAGTTGAAATTATTATCCTTGCAGCTAATTTGCTGAAAAATATTAAAACTTAGCCGAGAAAGTACAGAAATCTGTCTACGCTGATACAAAATTTTTGCATTATCTATACCTAATCTAGCTGTCAAAATGGGAAGAGTGAAACCATAGAAAATATGAAGGAAAATGGGAAAAGTGACACCAAATAGGAAAATTGAAGTCCTAATCTACTAATGATTACAATTCTTCCGTAAACTATTTCTTAGCCTTCCAGCAGTGGGTTTATACCACTGCTTTAGCCGTGGTATAATGCTTAAATGTTAAAAATAATTTTAAAATAGATATTTTACAATAGGAATATGATTCAAACATGGTATGATATACATATGAGACGTCCAAGAGAATTCATAATATCCTATCTAGAAAATGCTAGACATAGTATATATTGGGTAATACCCCCAGCGTCGTGCCACATGTGCACTATAACCATGCACGGTATTTTAATTACTTTTAGAAGGTTCCGGAACATTTTTTGTACCATGTGTATATCACATCATGCATTGTGCCACATTTGTACCATACCACATTTGTACCATGCCATCATCATACTATTGAGTGTCACATGATTTTAGCATTCTTCGATATAAAAGAGTATACAACATGTAAGTTGTTCAGTTGAGTTAGTTCATTAACAGATTATAGAGTATGAAATTGAAGTATTGAAGATGAATGCCCTTTTCATTTGAGCAACCTGTGCATTAAGCAATATAAAGAACTGGGGTGCAATGGATATTTCCCTAAAAACTTGGTCCAACAACCTAGAGTCAGATTGTATGATTTATGAGCAAAAAGAAAATTGTCATGGGAAAGGTGAAGAAAAACACTATACACATAATGCTGCTCATAAACAAAGTGGAAGATTTTGGAATGTATCAACAAAAGGAAAGTTGGAGGCTTACAAAATTGACAAAGAAATAGAGGAGGCAAATTATTTTCATCATTGTTTCAAGTATCGAAGATAAATTGGCAAAACTAGCCATGAATACCCTGTCACTGATGAAAAGTGATTACCAGGGGAGCGCTGCAGCATCTTCCAGCATATGGTCAGTACAATAAGGAAATTCTCAAGACAGGTTCACGAATGGAAAGAACTTTGCGATGCCTTTAGCAGTGCCATTCAGAACAATGAACACATAGCGGACCTCAGCAAGATAAAATATCTTTGTGGCTATCTTGATGGTTCTGCAAGATCTGTAGTTGCAGTCATACCTACAAAGGGTTCGACTTATGCCATTGCAGTAGATTTGCTAAAAAAGAGGTTTGGCAATCCTCACATTATTGAGAGATCCCACAAAAATCACTTAATTTCCTTTGGGCCAGTTTTTCGAGAAAGAAATATGTCTCGGCCTTGTCAGTTGTTGATCCAAAGATATACTCAAGTTTTGTGGTGCTATTTTTTGATAGCAAAAATGGTGGAGTCGATCCTACTGAGCATGATTCATGTGGGCAACAAAAATAAACTGGAATGGACAATTGAGGTCAAAGTGAAAGAGAGCCATATGCTATTGCGACATAAGCCAGCTCCTCCAGTGTAGCAACAATCAACAGCAAGAAGAACAGCAGCAATGACATCACATAATCGCCATTTTGCCTTGATGAAACACATCAAGCAGAGGATTGCATGAAGATACAGGGGTTTCGAGAAAGAAAGGACATTGCAAAACAGTTTATTTACACAATGTTTTATTTCCTTGGATTTGGGACAGGGAGTTAAAAAATTTAGGTTGAAGGCAAATTGTAGAATCTATGGTGAAAGACACCATGTTTCTATATGTAATAGTAGCAATCATAGTGAAAAGCTAAATGTTGTACCAGTGGTGTCTAATTCAACCCCAACCATAGATTCAAATGCAGCCTTAGATCCTGGTGCAACTGCCTGGGTAGAAAGCACAACCTCAGGGAATAAGGTAGCTTTACAGACAGCTTTGGAATTCACTGACGGTAAAGGAGATGGAAAGGTAAGAGTGTTGTTTGACTCAGGGAGTCAAAAATCCTTCATCGCATCTGTATGCATGTTGGGTTTAAACATTGTAAGAAAGGAGAACCTGGGTACTATTGTTTGGATGAAATGAGACTTGTCATGCAATGAGGGATGCTGTTAGTTGTAGTATTTCACCAGTTAATGGGGGAGAAAGCATAAATGGCGAATGTTTTGTTTATTTATTACCTGAAATAGATATCAGGCGAATACCTGAAATAGCAATTATTGTGAATGAGCATGTTGAAATTATGAAGTGTCATTATCCTTATCTTAAAAGATTATATTTTTCAGATGTGGCAAAGATGAAGGAAGAGCTGAAAGTGGACATTTTAGTGGGGGAAAAGTTCATAAGGCAGATTCAAAAGGGGGAAACAATAAGAGAAGGTCCTAATCACACTTTTGCCATATACACAGCCCTGGGTTGGGTTCTCTCAGGCCCTCTAAAGGGAAGATATCTAGCACTAGTCTCATTTCAACTTCAGTCAAACAGGATATGCTACTTTTGGAAGAGGAGGTAAGTAATTCGAGGGATTGGGATACATTAGGTGTTTGCCCAGGTAATGAAGTCCACGAAAAACTGATAGATGAAATTTCCTATGCAGGGAAAAGGTATACAGTTTGCCTCCCATGGAAAGTGAGACACGGAGATTTACTATCAAATTATAATGTTTTCCATCAAAGGTTGTAAGATTTACTGAAGAAAGTAAAGGCGCCTGAAGTCTTAGCAAATTGTGATAAAAATATAAAGGATCAGGAGCAAGCTGGCATTGTAGAGAAGGTAGCAGGCTTGGAATCAGAGCCAACTGGTAAAGTACACTATGTGGCACATCGAGCTGTTATTTGGGAGCAGGTAGAAACAACAAAGGTGAGAATCATCTTTGATGCATCTTGTAAGCAAGCAAAAAATTGAGTTTCACTTGATGACTGTCTCCATGTAGGACCTCCATTTACACCTTTGCTATTAGACATATTATTGATGTTTAGGCAATATACAACCTGGTTGATAGGTGCCATAGAGAAAGCGTTTCTAAGCATAGGTATCACTTAAGCTGATCGAAATTGCCTTCATTCTCTTTGGATAAGAGACATTAAACCAGAAAACCACAAGTGCAAGTTTGTCATTATAATACTGTAGTTTTTGTGGTCAATTCATCACCTTTTGTTGTTAAATGCAGTCTTGAGATATCATGTTGAATCATTCAAGGCCCTTGATCCAAAATTTGTGTCAAAATTAACTCAAAGTTTCTACTAGATGACCTAGTAACAGCTTGTCAAACAATAGAGGAAGCATTTTGTCTGTATGAGAAAGGAAGAGACATACTTTAAGAAGCATCTTTTCATTGAGAAAATGGAAATCAAATGATTCAACATTAATGGTGGAAATGAACAAAGAGGAGAGAACAAGTCAAGCAGAGGACAGAGACGAATAAGAGCCATCAAAGTAAGAGACAGTATCTGGTTTTAATGAATCTTCAAGGCAAGGTGGAAGCGCAAGCAAAAAAACTAAGGTTTTGGGCCAGGCATAGGGTATAGACAAGGATAAAATGGAAGTTCAGTTAGCACTGGTGAGTACATATGACTATTGTTTGCCTACAAAGAGAAGGGTTTTAAGCATACTTGCTGCAATAGTTGATCCATCAGGTATTATTAGCCAGGTTTCAGTCCCTGGTAAGGTGCTATTTCAAGAGATTCGTATCAGGAAAGTAGGATGGGATGAGCTTCTCCCACAGGATACAGCCCAAAACTGGCTGGCCTCATTGAATGTTTTGCAACAGGCAAGTAAGATAGAATTTCCTAGATGCTAATATGAAGGAATAGAAGGTGATGTTTTAAGTATGACTGCATGGGTTTGGGGATGCTGCAAAGAAAGAGTTTATTACTGTTGTTTATTTAGTAGCTCAAACTATCACAGGCATATATACAAGGTTGCTACCTT
The DNA here is from genome assembly GCA_900291935.2 of Cassiopea xamachana. Lineage (NCBI taxonomy): Eukaryota > Metazoa > Cnidaria > Scyphozoa > Rhizostomeae > Cassiopeidae > Cassiopea > Cassiopea xamachana. The sequence continues at coordinate 7,985,053 of OLMO02000301.1, forward strand.
CAAAGAAAAGAATAGCTCCCCTGAAATCTTTAAGTATTAACAGATTAGAATTGATGTCACCAAAGGTACTTACCACTTTAATGAAGACTGTAAAATCAACTCAAAGCTTACAGATAGAAATTGCCAAGACAAGGCACTGGGTAGATAGAAAAGCATCTCTGTTCTGAATTCGAATCAGAGGTGAATGGAAGCAATCCGTTCAACATACGAGATTTTGCTTCAAACAAATAAAAGTGAGTGGGGATATGTTTGTGGAGGAGAAAACCCTGCAGATCTTGGTTCACGTGATTTTGAATGCTACACAGATTCAAGGTAACAATATTTGGTGGGAAGACCCTTCCTCATTAAAGAAAGGAGAATCTGAATGACCCAAATTTAATGACACAGAAGGTACTGACAGTGCAAGTGAAGAAAGGAAAAAGTTATAGTCCTTATAGTAAAACAAGAATCTGTGCAAGCAATTTTCTCTGTCATTGAGATTGGAAAGTACCCCCAGGTGCCAAATAAATGCCCCCTCCTCGCTTATTAATTTTTCGATTTTTTCCCACCCCTGGGCCTTATTAGAATCCCCCTGTTCATTAATTTTAAGGACATTGACTTGTTTTACAAACCTTCATTTCATTTCATTTCTTTGTTAGTACTATTTACGCCCAATTTTCCTAGCAAAATAGTGTACTTCTGTATATGTTTTAGTGTTATACTTTATGACAACCTGTTTTTGTTCTTTCCGTCCTTGTATAATCATTCAAAGACTTCTCTAAAATTCCAACCCCCCACCGTTTGTTAAATTTCGGAATATTTCTGACCCCCCTGTTTATTAGGACCCCTCGTTTATTTGGCACTTGAGAGTATAGATCACTCTTAAAGCTATCGAGGGCTACATATTTAGTTTTGAGGTTCATAACTAACATGAAAGAAAAAAGGGCAGATGGGGAAGTGAGTACAGATAGTCTAGAAGCTAGTGAAAGCAGTGAAACTGAAAAGTTGTGATTAATTGATGCTCTGCTCACTATTAAAAGTCAAAAGGATTTTTCAAAGGCGAAGGAAAGTTTAGGAAGTATTTTCTCGGTCAATATCTTGTGTACAAAGGAAGATTAGGAAACTCAGACATACCCGTTGAAACTAGGTTTCCCACTATTGTGCGAAAGGACCTCAGATAAACTGAACTGATTATTTTTGAATGCCACCCGAATCTCACAGAATTCAGAAGTAGGTTATGCGTAAGTAAGGAGAAAGGTGCTAAAGCAATGCTTTACTTGTGAAGGTTTGATGGGCAACCCTACTTCGACCCACAATCTGCCCCTCTTCCACATATTAGGGCATCAGAGGCTCCTCCATTTCCACACGTTGGGGTTCATTTTGCAGGACCATTATACAAAAAGGGAGATCAGAACATAATGAGTAAAGCTATATTGTTTTAGTTTCTTGCTGTATTGCAAGAGCAGTACGTCTTGAACTTATTCATAATCTTACAGCTTTTAACTTCATACATGTGCTGAAGAACATGCTGTTCCAGGAAAGGAACACCAAACTTAATAATTTCTGATAATGGAAAGAAGTTCAAGCCCACTGCAGAAGTTCTAGGAAAGAACATGAACATCAGCAAATACAGGACGTCCTTGCTGGTAAGAAAATAAATTGGCTGTTAAATTTAAATCGTGCTCCTTGGTGGGGTGGGCATTTTGAGAGGTGACTTGGAAGTGTCTAAAGAAAGTATTAGGTAGTGCAAAACTATCATACCTTGAAGTAGAAGTTGTTTTATTTGAAGTCGAAAATACTTTACATTCTAGGCCTTTGACATAGATTTATGAAGATTTAAGAGAGGAAACTCTTACTCCATCCCATTTCTTTTGTGGCAGAAGGCTTTCCAATTTCTGTTCTAGTGTTTTTTAAACCTGATTTTACAAATCATGACAAACCCCACAAAATGTCTACATAATTGAATAAAAAATTCAGTCACTTCTGGAAACAGTAGAGAGGTCAATATCTTGCAGATTCGAAAGAAATGCATCCTCTGTGGAAAAGAGAACTAGTGGAAATCAAGTCAGGTGGCATTTTTTGATGAGCGAAAACGGTAGAAAAAGAGGATTTTGAAAAATAGGCATTGTGGAAGAACAAATACACAGCCGGGATGGAATCATGCATGGAGTAAAGGTTAGAGTGGCAGGTAAAGGTAAACCAGAATAGTTGAACAGGCCGTTACAAAAATTATATCCTATAGAACTGGTGGTTGGGAGTGAGAATAACAAAAGAGAGGATCTTACAGATAATGAGGATGGTATCATAACGAAAGACAACAAGAAGTGTGGTGAGAACATCTAAAGGCCCTTTTGCAGACTATCAACGTTATTTAGCCATTTTTGTTCAGGGCCATGGATAATATGGGCCCCTTACCTGAAGTAAGACAGGGTAACAAGCATCTACTGGTCGCTATCGACCATTTTGCTAAATGGTGTAAAGTGGTCCCCACCAAAGATCAAAGACCAAAGACTTTAGCTGAAAATTTAGCTTCCAGAGTGTTTAGTAGATTTGGGACATCTACTGTGATTCACTCTGATCAAGGTAGAAATTGTGAAAGCAATTTGATGCAGGAAGCATGCTGCCTAATGGGTATACTTGAATCTCGTAAATCCACATACCACCCAAAATGTGATGGTCTTCTAAAAACCCAGCTTCAACGTGATTGGGATCGTTGGGTAGATTTCGTCACCTATGCTTATAACATCAGTGTTCAATATGCTACAAGCTATAGGCCTTATGAAATGGATTCTGGTTGTTTTGTGCACACTACTTTAGAGTTGGAATTGGGACTACCTCTAAAAAGCCCTTGCAGTTAGCATGATTACTCTGAGTTTACTTATTGGAATTTGCAATCAGTAGCAGAAGTCGCTAGAAAAAGCTTAGCTTGTAGCAGAAACAGAGACAGTAGGTCAGACAGTAGGTCAGACAGTTTGCAGAATGATAGCTGGGCAATATTGGCTCCTGGCCAGATAGAATAGTTGTCCAATCCTAAGAATTAAAAATTTGAGGGAGGGATAGATTTAACCATACCAAATGATCTCTCACCAAGGGGTCAAGTGTAAATTGCGTTCACACACGGGGAATGACTTAGCTGTGCACCATATTCAAGTTTTGGCTTGCATGATTTCATTCAATACGGGGGAGCCATGCTGTCCTGTCTGGGAAGCAGAGGAAATAGAAATGGTCTGCATGCCCAAGGAGGAAAGCCCAGAAGTCCAAAATGTCCCACTTAACCTGCTATCCCAAATGAAGCAAAATTCCAACCTCCCTTTGTGGTTCAGAGATTTCGTCTCCCATTGGAACTTATTGGAGGATGGTGTTATGATTGATTTCATAATCCTCCTTTGATGTATTAGTCCAGTATGACGTAGCCAAGTTCATGCATGACGTAGCCAAAAGTGTTGATGACAGTTGATTGAAGTTCGAGTTACAATAAAGACGTTGCCATGTATGTGTCTACCTTCAACAACTCAGCAATAGTATTAACGCCTGTATCAGAAAATATGTGGTGCAGAAAAAAATAAATAGCCCTATCAATAAGAGGCATAGGAAGAGTTTCCGTTATGAATGCTTTTAATACAAGAACGCTCATTATGAAAACTAAAATGTGTGGAACAGATATTATGCGATCAAAACATAAGCAAACGAACAAGATTAACTTTTTAAGCATGCGGAGTAGAGATGCCAAAATCATAATACAGACCTGTAATTGCCTTTTTAAGAAAAAGATCGATGAAGAGCTTGTTGTTAAACGCTATGAGTATCAGCAAATGGTAGTTTATTATCATTGGCTAATTCAGCCGCAAAATTGATATTTTCAAGACTGAAATTACAATAAGACATTCGGTCAAGTGCACACAAAGATTTTAGCTACGGAGGGCCCTAAAGGAGAGCCCATAATAATGTCATCAATTTGGTAATATAATTTTTCATTAAAAATAAAGTCTGTCTTTAATAGCAACATTAAGAAGTTTACAAAATTGGTCACTAGTGAGTTTAAATTCATTATATGAAATAAGATAAGAATCTTTAAGGATAAGATAACAGCAAAGATTAACACAATCAGCAAGAGGAACATTAGTAAACAGGCTATTAACATCAAAGCTAGCCATACCACAGTCAGAATCAACGTGACCAAAAGAAAAAGAATCTTTAACAGTATAAGGCCCTAAGTAAGAGGTTGAGGAATAGGAAAAAAAAATTAGAGATTTTTTAGTTGTATGTGGCAACAGCAGACAGTATAGGTCCGGTAGGACAATCAGATTTATGTACATTAGGCAAACCATAAAAAATAATAGAAGTGCTACCAGAGGTGAAAAATTCCGGATAAACATTTTGAGGGATAGATTTATTACTTAACAGAGAAAGTGAATTTGCTTATTCTCCCTCTACTGATATAATTCAAGGAGATCGCAATCCAACTTATAAATGCGGAAAATAAGCGAAAAAAGAAAATTAACCTTGTAAGTATGCGGCACAACCTCTGACTATGTTTTAAAGGTGGAAACCATTGATATATCTAAATTCGTGAAGTTGGATTGTTCACAAGGCACTCCGTAGCTATCATCTTTATGCGTGCACTTGACCAAAAGTTTCTTGACAATTGTCCTTCTGAATTTAAGCCTACTCTTTATCATTGTTATGTCGAGGATACCTTTGTATTCTTCGCGGTAGGCAGGAAGTTGATAAGTTCTTGTCTTATTGTAATTACTGTCATGAAAATATCAATTTTTGCGGCTGAATTGGCCAATGAAATTAAACTACAATTTCTTGATGCTCTTATTACGTTAAACAACAAGCTTCTACACTGATCTTTTTTTTAAAAAGACATTTACAGGTCTTTATTCACAAAGGACATTCTTCCTATGCCTTTTATTGATAGGCTTATTCTGATACAGGAAAGAAACATAAGGTGAATGAATAAGCCTACCCTATATTTTGTACTCTGTTCCTAGAACCTGTTAGCTTACATCTTAAATGTCATATCTCTAGATGTATTAAACAATGTCTTCCTAGTAATAAAGCGCGGGTTGTTTTCTCTACCCCTGAGCATTTATGCCAATTTTTTCCCCATAGTTTACTGTTATAGGTGTCCGAGCTGCAATGCTTGGCTCCGAGCTGCAATGCTACTTGAAAACTTTCCATAACCTAGCCATATGCTGCAGAAAGCACATAAAAGTTGCCAAAACAGGATAAGAGATCAACAATGATTCTTTCCCTGTTTACAACCACTCATCTTCAAATGGTCAAACTGTATTCCCTGAGGACTTAAGTATTATCAGCAAAATTAGTAACAGCATAGATCTTTTACTTCATGAGAGTCTTCTCGTCCTTGGAGACTGTTCAACCTAAAATTTCCAAACATGCTCTATCAAACTCAGGCTTTTTTGAAAAACTTTGCACTTTAATGTACCTCTTGATTTGACTATGGACCTCATGGCTTCAAAATTTAACATTTTAATGTCATAGCATGGAATGCTTTCATGAAATATGGAGGTGTCTCTAAATTTCTCTGCAGTTTTTTCAATAAAATTAGAGTTGAATCGTGACCTTGCTTTTTGTCGTGATTGTTTCCCGATTTATTACAAAGTTATGCTTCCAACAAAGTGAATCTCATAGGATGAATTTGGGAAATACCTTTCAATCGAATGTATACATCAGATTTCAGGGAATCGACATCTTTTGTGATCAACAGGAACAGCTTTGCAGTGGCTATGACTACACCTTTGTTTGTGTTCTTCAAGATATCATCCAAGTTGTTCTGAAAATAACTTGTGAGCTTCAAAAACTTTCTTTCGATAACAATGATTCTTTAAAGTATTGCTTGCAGCAAATTGTAGCAGAGAACGTATGCGAAGATAGAAAATGTCCTTAAGTTATGGTGACTTAATCATCTTCATCAATCGCCTAGTAAATCTGAAGCAATTTTAAAACTCTGTAGAAGCCTAAGGCCGAGTGCTTTAAAAAGGTACTCACTTGTGTCCCTCCAGCTGAGGGCAATCAGGACCCACTCTCAGATTTTGTGGAGTGATCACAAGTTGGTTGGTGGGTGCAGTAGAGAGGGAAGAAAGAAAAATGGGTCTCTGATCCATAGGCCCTGGCATTTTACAAGCCACAACACTTTTTACGTTGAGACAAAGGTTAGTTTTGTATCATACCTTTATAGACCTATTTCACTATATTTGCTACTGAAGTATGGCAAAAAGAGTCTTCTAAATGAAACATCACTCAAAGGACGTCACCATACAACAAATCTTTTCTAGAAGTAAAGAATGTTACTGAATAATGATGGAAAGCACTATGAGAAAATTGCTCATTGTAGATATGACTTGATATAAATGAGTGCTTGGTTGCCAAACATAGTCAAGAGACATTTTAATCAACAGAAATCTACCATACCAAGGGCTAGCAACATGAGATGTAGGAATTATAATGCACAGATGATAGTCTCCACACATTACAAAGTGCTCATATAGGTCTATACCAAAGCTCACTAATATGTGGAAGCATACGGGTACCACTCACACACGCTAATATGCACGAGCATATGAGTAATGCTGAAAGGAAAAAATACTTTTAATATATCTATACAAATATATACATACATACATATATATTTAATATATATATATATATATATATATATATATATATATATAATATATATATATATTTCTTATCATTTAAACATGCTACAGTTTGCGCCTGGAGAGGAGAGATCTTGGTTAGTCACTAGATTATGAGTTCATATCTATAGCTGCCTGATAATGGCGAAAGCCGAAACTAACCAACAGGTGCTAAAATCAGGGGACTTGAGAACAAGCTACTATGGTCTAGTGGTTACGACGCA
>OLMO02000301.1:8021813-8037685 GCA_900291935.2 Cassiopea xamachana
ATGACTATTAGAGTTGAGAAATGCATGTCATTTCAAATATAAAAATCTTTAAAATTATCAGTCTAATTCTGACCTAAGCTTCTATTTACGACTGCTCTGGCTCCTACGCAATTACCACTTTATCTGCATGTATAGGTTCAATTCAATGGTTCAATAAGAGCTATACAGAGGGAAGCAAATAATAATACCTGGGTTGGCAGTGAATGGATCGTATCATTTATAAAAATACTCATATAACATAACAGTCTAATTATTGATAATTATCAAGAATTAAGTAAGGATGGATGAGCTCTTCCTGTGCGCTTTTCTTCGCATCCATGGAACTGCATCGATTTCTAGACTTGTCTTGAGTGTGGACTTTATCTGCAGATGACTTCCTTGGTCTGAGTAACTAGAACCGAATTCTACTGCTGAGGACTTCATCAGATACGAAAGTTCTATAGTTTAATGTCGGGGGTTGACTAATTCAAGGGATGGGGGAGTGACAGTTCCAGACAGTTAATAATTGTTGATGGGGGGGGGTTAGACAAAAGAGGCCAGTATATTTTGCTAACTTACTTGGTACCATCACATTTTGTAAATGCTAGGCAGTTTAAGGAAGTGTATTAATAATGCTGATCTGGCTGACAGGAAAGACTTCAGTAACTCGCCAGAACCCTAGAATTAATAATTGGTTGGGGGGTGGTAGACTTCAAGGATAGGGATCTCTTATATTGAGGCTGGGAATCTCTTCAGTACCAATATACGTGTTATTGCTGAGGACTTCCTCAGATACGAATAATTTTTTCATGTTACTGCTGAGGACTTCCTCAGATACGAATGATTTTTCTTGTTACTGCTGAGGACTTCCTCCGATACGAATGATTTTCCTTATTACTGCTGAAGACTTCCTTAGATACGAATGATTTTTTCTTGTTACTGCTGAGGACTTCCTCAGATAGAAATGAATTTTCTTGTTACTGATGAGGACTTCCTCAGATGCGTACAATTTTTTCCTTATTTAACTGCTGAGGACTACCTTAGATGGAAAGGTCACCAGTCACTAGGCGAGAGTTTTGATAAAGAAAAACGATACGACCCGATAAGGGTAGGGCTAAGGGCAAATGCAGACAAGGCCTGAATTCCACATTAAGGGGGTAGGGGAGAGAGGGATTGGCTTCTATGCTAACTTGACGTGCTTCTAAACTAGCTTAAAGTGCTTCTGAGCTTTGAATGAGAATAAAGGTTAGGGTTGACTTGGGTGAGCTTTATGACAATATGCCCTAAGCTATGTGATAGTGATAAACGATGGGGCTTGGGTCTAGTGAACTGAAGATAATGAGAGCTTCTGTCATTAAAATACGTTTACTACGTAAATGTACTGTTAACGACTGCTCTGGCTCCTATGCATTTACCACTTCACCTGCATCTATAGGATCAATTCAGTGGTTCAACAAGAGCTATACACAGGGAGGCAAATAATAACACCTGCGTTGGCAGTGAATGGATCGTATCATTTATAAATATACTCATATAACATAACAGTCTACTTATTGATAATTATCAAGCATTAAGTAAGGAAAATTATTCAGAGTGTTTTAGTGACTTATGATCTGAACTGAGGGTCAGGCTGCTGAGTTTGGATTAAAAGGATTTGCAGTCCTGACAACTGACAACTTCACGCCAAGATACACCCAAACTGCCAGCCAAGTACTTGGAAGGGGGTACTATGCTGTCTATTCTCCATATTCGGATGACTACCATGGAGTTCACCCTGACAATATAATGCAACAAAGTATATGCAAGCTAGAAAAGATTGGTCCCTTTTAAGGCCTTACAAAACAATGCATATGGATATCTAGATGTATATTAAGCGAGTACCGATGGAGCTTTATCTATGGTGTTTGATGACGGAACTCATATGAGTCAGGAATAATTGTAAATATTTGACAAGTCAGGAACGTGCCATGAGAAAAGGTAAACAATGGGGCATCCTGGACTCGACATTGAAATAGGTGTTGTTGTAACGAACGAAAAGGGCATACAGATTTTCTAAACATCACCAGACAGACTTCACAACCTTTCTGAAATTGGTCCCCTTTGGAGCTTTGATGTTTACTATTGCGACCTTGGATAATAATGTAACATCGCGGACCAAGAGAGTCTTGTTAGGATCGAAAAATGATTGACTTGGGGAGCAGAACTTGGATGCACATAGGAATCCAAAGAAGGCGGTTGTAAATGCAGCCCATAGCATCTTTTGGTCATACGTGACGAAAGAAGAGAAATGCAGGGCACCTTTCATGTCTTTAGCGATGATAAAATTATTGGTTTGCGTTTTGGCTTTGCTTGCTCTCCATTTGCTCGTTTTATACCTATTAATAGTAAACGTAGCAAGGGCATTTCCAGTGTAGGCCGGAAGCCTAGTTCAATGTTTTGCAATTGTATGGACAAAAAATATGTACATATTGTCGTGTAGCTAACACATCCAGCAAGGTACGTGGCAAATAAACGAACATTAGATTCTACAAGGGGATAGGGTCTTAGGTTGAAGGACGTACAAAATGATATATAGCTCTGTTGCCTTTGGTGGTAAGTTTTCTAGGAGCTATTGGCGATTGCTTGAGATTGGAAATAATGGAGCTCATCTGTTAGATGTTCCAAGCCTGTAGGGGAATCAGTGTACCTCTTGGAGAAGTGGATGGGGTGAGCATGAAGAATTTTGCCATCTGTAAGCAAGATAATGCATCAGCGATAGACTTATTGGTACAAGGGATATGTTTAACATTGACAGTAAAGTTGTGTTTTGCTGCTATAAAGAATAACTTTCTTATGAGTGACATAATTTTTGGGCATTTACATGCACCAGACTTCCATATATCCATGACGGTCTGGTTGTCACAATGAAATAGTAGGCATTTTTGATTAAATTCACTTGCCCATTTGCTAAATAGATAGGGAAGAGTTCCTTAAACTGTATTGAATAGTTGCTAACCGCCGGGGGCCATTTCTGAGCTATCCAGCGACCATCAAAATAAATTCCAAACCCAGACTAAACGGATGCATCTGTATAGTGCTGGATATAAGGTGCCAGGGTTACATGTGGATCTAGGATATTTTGCTTACCATTCCATCACAGTAGAAATATTAACCACCACTTAATATCCTGCCTAGCATCATTGTTTAGTGTTATGCAATGGGATAGTTTAGTAACTGATGTTGACAGGTCGATTAGGTGGCATAGAAAGGTTCTTTCCAACGGTAAAATTTTTGAAGCAAATGCTAATTTTCCTATTAGTGATAGTAGCTCACGTTTTGTGATTTTCTTTGAAACCTTGAATGATTGTAGGACCACTGTAAGCTCAGACAGCTTTTCATCACACAGGTGCAGTTCCATTTTGTCTGTATCAATAATTATGCCTAAGTAAGATAGCACTGTGCATGGTGAAACGACTTTTTTAGGGGCAAGTAGTATTCCTAGCGTTTCAAAACTTGAAATCCACTCGTTGAGGTTCTCTTGACATCTCTTGGACTCTGCCGGACCGGCAATAAAATAGTTATTTAAGTAATTCGTACAATGTGATATATTACGCTTAAATTTCAGGATCCAAAGGACAGTGTCTACTAGTTGTGAAAATCTATTTAAAGATGAACGGAGGCCGAAAGGCAAACATAGATCTACTAAGAATAAGATCTGAAACGAAAACCCCAAAAGGTGCCAATCATGTTTACATACTGGGCAGATTCGAAAGGCACTTTTAATAACTAATTTCGATAAGAGAGTACCAACACACGATCTGCGCGACCAAATACAGCATTAGACTTATTAATACAGTATCTCCAATACTTACTACGTATTTCCAGTGAACTTATATTAACTTCCTACAGCAAAAAGTTGTTTACTTTTTGTTCAAAATACCATTTAAATTCAACAGTTCAAAAACACATCTTTGCATATTGACAGTAATTTGAAAAGTGGCAAAATTATATTGTTCTCAGAAACAAACAGAAGAGAAAAGCAATGAGTAATCCACAGATCAATTGACTTTTCCAGTTAAAGGATTCCTGTGCAGAACTCGGACAAAGGATCTGGTGAGAATCAAATGAAATGCGCAAATACCTAGGGATAGACAGCTACTTTTGTTGCATGCTTCACAATCCCTGGGAATTTTATCTATTCCAGGAGACATGAATAGGTTAAAACTTCGCTTTTTGTAACTAGTTTGAAACAAAACGTCATATTTTGGGGATTTACTTGATGTCTCATGCCGTTAACATTTTGATGGGCACAGGGTGACAGAGGAGCTCGGACTTTTGCAGGTACACTTGCAAAGACTTTGTTTAAGCCATTTGAGATTTACCTTTTATCTCTTGATTCGATTGAATTTCTATTGAAAGAACTGGTCCTTCTTTTGGCCAGTTTGTTGTTTATATGAACTGCTTGGTGTTGCATGTGGGTAACTCATAAGTGGCACCAGGGACACTGAGGCAGTGGAATGTAGTCATGCATGTTAAGCCTAAACAATTATCTTTGTACTATGTGCTTTCATAGCACTTACGAAAATGGGCATTTCAGTTTGAAACACATTAAGGCATTTATTGCGTGAATTTGAATTGTGAGTTTGAGTTATGCACTTGATATTTCTTGAAAATTTCTTCTGTTCCTTTACATACTTAAATCATTGTGAGATGAACACACAACAGGCAGGGTTCTACTCACATGGAGGTTGTGACTTTATTGCGATAAATGACAAGTACAGAGAGGTAAATTAGCATGAACGGTACAAACTTTGTCTACTTCTACTAAAGGGATACCTACAGTAATTGAATATTGATAAATAAGAATTTTATACACTTGCCTTAGTCAAATCGATCTTGTGAAGTGCAGTTATCCAGTTTTTCTAAATAGATTGCATAAATATAGCCCTCTAAGTTCAGTCGGACAAAAATCATTGGGAAAGGTAAAGGTATTAGGGAAATATAAGATTGGATTATCCTAAGAAGCGAAAATTGAGTAGACTCTATGCCTGTTTCCTTTTCGAATCGTGTGTATGTCAAGTCCTAGGAAAATCCAATTTTGAAATTCCCTTATACACTTACATTTCCAATTGATATTTATATAACTGAACAGGAAGTAGGAACTGGGGGTCCTATGGGGCCATGGCCCCTTAATTTTTAGTAAACTGTGCAAAAGTGCCCCTTTGAAGCCCAAAAGTGTCCCTTCCAAATCCAAATTGCCTTTTTGCAGACTATGTGCCCAAAGTCTCAACATAAGGTGAGATACAGAGCAAAGCTTATAATCATGGCTTTCTATTTAGATGATTCTAAAAATTTAATGGCTATTGTACATTACCTATGGAGAAAATTAATTATCACCAGTCAATGTTTCAGAAATAATATAACAGGAGATTGTCATCATCATGAACGGGTGGTTCGTTGTCGAACTGCCGTGGCCCTCCGCACCAAACTTCTCCAGTTATTCCTGTCCTGTGCCTTTCTTTCTAGCTCAACCATCGTCAGACCACACATTTCCTTGATGTTATTGTTCAACCTAGTTCTTGGCCTTCCCCTCGGTCTTTGCCCATAAACTGCTCCGATAAGCATTCTCTTTTCAAGTGAGTTGGTCTTTCTCATCTGGTGGCCGATAAATGAAAGCTTTCTTTCATCCAGAATGTTAAGCAATCTTCTTTGGATGTTGATCTTCTGAAGAACCTCCTCGTTGGTCTTTTTCTCGATCCAGCTGATTCTCAGCACTCTTCGATAACACCACATCTCGAAACCATCGATTCTTTTTTTGTCTGTGCTTTTTAAAACCCAGCATTCTCATCCGTATGATGCGATAGAGAGGACAAGAGATTGAAGTAGTCTTTTCTTAGTTCTCAATGAAATATTTCTGTCTTTCCAAATGTTAGTGAGGGCTATTGTGGCATTTTTTGCTATATCAATTCTCTTCCTGATTTCTTTAGAGTCACCTCCATTGATGGTAAAAGTTGCTCCCAGGTAAGTAAACTCAGAGACATTTTCTATTGGGGTTCTGTCGATAAGAATTTTTTCATCTGAGGGTGTTCTTTGAATTTTCATAACTTTGGTTTTCTTAGCATTAAACAACAGGCCAGCTTTTTCACTCTCTGTTTTGACTCTATTCACAAGATTTTGAAGTTCATCCATACTTCCTGCTATTAAAATTCCATCATCAGCATATCTAAGATTGGTTATATTGTGCCTCCAACTTTAATGCTGCCCTCATGGTTTTCTAGAGCTTTCCTCATGATGGTTTCTGAGATGTTGAAAAGATATGGGGAGATTATGCACCCTTGTCTAACGCCTTGTTCGATGTCAAACCAGTCAGTCATGCCATAAGTTGTCCTCACTGCTGCTTTTTGTTGGAGATATAGGGATTTTAGAAGATGAATGATGTGAATTGGAAAACCCATACTGTACATATCGTTCCAAAGAATGTCATGAGCAACCATGTCGAATGCTTTAGAATAGTCAATAAAGCAAAGAAAAATTTCAATTCCTCGTTCTCTGTTCTTTTCCAATATCATTACAGGTTCATGATTTGGTCTCTTGTACCCTTCCCTGGTCTAAATCCTGCTTGCGCTTCTGCAATTTCTTTGCTTAACTTTGAGGCCATTCTCTTTGCGATTATTTGTAGGAGAATTTTGCTGCTGTGACTAATAAGCGAAATTTTTCTATTATTACTGCATTGTAAAAGTGTTCCCTTTCTTTGGTATTGGGACAAAAATTGATTCTCCCCACTCATCTGGCTATATTTTCTCTTGCCAAATTTTTTTGCACAAACTATGGTAGAAAATTGCCACCTTTTCGCCACCATATTTTATCATCTCTGCTGTGACTTGATCATTTCCCGGGCTCTTTCCAATTTTAAGGTCTTTGATGGCCTCTTTAATTTCTTCCAATAGAGGTGATGGTTCATTTGTAAATTGCCAGTTAGTGTTTGGCATAAGCAGGTTTTCATTTTTTTTTGTATAATTTCGAGCAGTATTCTTTCCATCTGGCTTTGACGTGATCCCTGTCACAAAGAATTACATTATCTTTGTCTTTAATGGTGTCAGTAGTTGGTTGGAATTTCGTAGTCAGGTTTTTAACACCTTTGTACACTTCCTTGGTGGAATTTTTGATTGCATTTTCCTCAATCCTTTGGCATTGTTCTTTGATATACTTTTCTTTATCTTTTCTCATCATTCGTTGTATTTTGGCGTTCTGTTGTCTGTACCTTGTTCCATCTACTGCATTTCTTATGCCTTTTGTTTTGAGTTTCTTTCGTTCTTGGACTTCACTTAAAGCTTCTTCCGTTATCCATTTGTTAATTTTGGTCCTTTTCTTACTAATGGATTCTTCTGCACATTTCAGGAATACATTTTGTCCTTCTTTCCATAGCTCATTTGGTGTTTTCTCATCTTCGCACTGTAAGAGAGTCTCAAAGCTGTTCGAAACTTTTATGGTATAGTTTGTGTTTATGGACTGATAGTCAAAACGAATGGGTTGTGAAGGTTGAGGCAATTTTTTGAGTTTGACTTGAATATTCATGAATAAAAGTTGGTGGTCACTATTGCAGTCGGCTCCTGGTCTGGTTTTTACATTTTTAATACTGCTTTTCGACTATTGGTTTATGATAAAGAAATCAATTTGGTTGCGAGTTTTTGAATCTGGTGAAATCCAGTTGTACAGATGACGAGGGTGATGTTTGAACATAGTATTGGCAATCATCATGTTGTTGGCATTACAGAATTCTATTAGTCTCTCTCCTCTTTCATTTTGATCACCTAGTCCAGAACTCCGACAGGTTCAATTTGGTATTGTCATCTTACCGACTTTGGCATTCATATCTCCCATGATTATTACCAGGTCCCAATCTGGAATTGTGTCAATGTTTTCTTTCAGGGAATCATAGAAACTGTCTAAATCTTCGTCAGGTGCTGTACTGATTGGTGCATAACACTGAACCAAATTAATATTGTGAGGTTTTGCCTGGATTCTAACTTTTAAAATTCTGTCATTGATAGGGCTGTATCCAATTAAAGCTTTGGCTGCCTCCTTACCAAGAATAACAGCGACTCCATGACTATAAGATTCTTCCTTACCTGAAAAGATGACTAGCTGATTACCACCAGCTGTTTTAAAACTGCCACTCCCATTCCAGTTGGTCTCAGATATACCAAGAATTTGGATTTTGTAGTAATTGATTTCTTTGCAGATGCTATTCAATTTACCTAATTCTTTCAGTTTCCTGACATTCCAAGTACCAATATTGAATTTGTTTCTAAGTTGGAGATATTTCCGGGTTCTTCCAGCAACTTGTTTATCATTGTCAGCCTGGTCACCCACTGAGCAATGCGCCCCTTGTTGGCCCACGCGACGGGCGATGTGGTATGAGCTTCTGTTTATATTACTTTTCATAAATGATGCAAAGGGTTGTCAGGAGCTAAGAAAATGCTGAGTGAAGGCCCCCAATATTCTTCTCAGCATGCAGTCTCCAGCTAACTTGGAGGGGAATCTCTGCCGTTGAACAGATTGATACTGAACTTCTGCCAGACATAAAACCTAATGAATGCACTTTGCCAGTTGCACTGTCTGTGCGATCAAGAGGCATCCACTACCCTGCTGCCAGTAGTTTCACCGTGACCCTTGTATGTCAAGGGTGCCCCAGGGCTGCAGTTTAATATCTTACCCAGGACTGCAGGAGATTGTACTGGACACAATAGCAATGCTGCACAGTAGCGGTGGACACTTCTGGGTGGATGAAGGGGGCGGCCGCCTCCCATTAAATTCAGACCTGCAGAATCAGACAATGAAGCAGGGCCATTGTTTCCAGTGACATAAAGGCAAGGTCGGCACAGCTCTTTCCTTTTTGTTCTCAATCGTCAAGATTCAAGGAACGCATGTTAGGGGTGGAGTTTTTCCTTCTCAGCATCAATCTGTGAAGAAAAGTAACTTATATCCTATTTTGCAGAAGGGTGGTTTCGACATTCTAATGGGCATGACTACCAAAATTCTTTCTTGCGGCGAGCCTCCAGACACCCAGTTTTCTCTCATTCTTTTTGCATACTTTTTTATGGCAATAACCTCCCACCTACTGTACCTCCATCCAACTGCTACGCATGTACAGTAAGTTTGATGGTTCAGCACATGCTATAAATGAAATGCACCTTGTTTTTAACCCTCCAATAAGAAGTGAAGTCATGCACAGATTATACGTAGTGTTATCTATGGAAGTGGTCAATTATTTTAAGGGTGGGGTCATCTGCACCTTTTGTGACCTAACCCTGCAACTTTTTAGGTACTTCCGACATCCCAGTAACTGCAATTTGGATCATTGTTAGAAGTACATATATTTACTTGCAATGAATGTCAAAGAAATGGCAAACTGTACTTCAAACTGTACTTACTGCTAAACTTCGGCGCTTTACAGAGCAAACATCTGCGTAAGATAGGCCCTCAACTCCAGCCCTAATTTCCCCAGCAGACACTATTTCCAGACATGCCTTGAGGTGACAGGGATTCAACCCTTAGAATATTATCAGAGCTGTATTGTTTAGATCTTACTGTAACAAATCTTTTAAAAGAAAAGATACACTCTTTCTAGACAAAATGTGGCAGATAAACTTATTGATCTGTATGCGAGAACATTCAATTTATCTTTATCTATGTATTAAAATATCAAAGACTAAAAGGGACCATCTAATAGGGGGTCAAAATACTGTGAAATACTGCAACTGTAAGGGCAAACATTGCAACTGGGTGGGCAATTGCCCCCTAGATTATATGCCAAAAGAGGTCCTGGTTCATGTTTAGTTATCTTCCTGTATTTGTCTTTAATTGCAATAAAGTCACAACCTCCATATTAATGGAACTCAGACTCAGTTTCATTTATTCCCAGGTCCTTCGTGCCACATACAAATTACCCCACATGCATTGGCATTGAAGACTTTTTTCTAAACGCCTAAAGTTCGTCACCCCTCATATGTCCATGGAGCAATCTGCCATTACTGCTAAGAGGTTGTGTCGTGCATTTTTCTGCAAGAATAACAAGCTGCAGTCAAGGTATTTGATTTTCCCTTGATATCTCAATGTTTTTCACTGCAAAAGCACCCATATCATTTTAAAGGGCTCTATAATAGACGATCATGAAACTGAAATGATGAATGTGCGATGATAATTCTTTCACTTCACACATTACAAGAACAATAGACAATAAACCTGTTTGGTCATTGTTTTGTTGAATTAAATACTATTGAATATAATTGAATTGGGACTCCTAAAACTTCACTTATTAGTGATTACTGTTAAATGCATGGCGTTCGAAGCCTGACGTGCTTGTGCAATGACAACACAGCGCAGTTTGGCCATGATTTAACATATTTTTTTCTCCTTCTTTCACTTATTACAGTATTCAAGACAGTATCTTTGCTAAAAGTGCTAATAGGCTAACTACAGCCTCGAGAATAGGAGAAAAGTACATTGCTTTACTTATGGTTGAGTACATTAGATAAGTAACGACATTTAACCATTTGACACATATCAGTATGAATAGAATGGAATTCACTTCTAGAAAAGTGGTATTTCGTGAAGCATCCCTGCATCTCTCAAAAGCCCTATACCAGATGTATTTGTAACTAGGAAAACTTGTAGTAGTCTTTTACATACACCCTTATGAATAGTTATTTCCCCTATTATTTTTTTGAATGATAATACATGGCAAACCATTATGGTAAATCATTGGAACATGCTCATGCCATAAGAATTGAATTCAATATCAGCGTATTTGGTAGCATTCCTATATGGTGAAAAAATAAATACTTCATAGAGTGGATCTATATTCAATTATGTATTTTACCAGAATGGCCGGCTGAGAGGGACACACAGGAGGCAAAATGCCCCAGGACCTCAGAATTTTAGGGCCATCACTGGTTTAAGATATAAGGGCTTCATAAAGTAAAACCTATGGCATTTTCTCCAGGATTAAGTATTTACAGGCCTAGAATTTTCTCCTCATATTCCTCACAGGGGGCTTCATCTGGTATTTTGTTCCAGGGCCTCAGAAGTCTCTTGGCGTCCCTGTTTAGGTCCATGTTGATTTAGCACTTAGCTCTGTAAATACCATTACTAACTATACTCTGTGAGCAATAATTCCTTTTCTCTATAGTAAGAGTGCAATACATGCATCACATAGTAACAAAGTATCCAAGATGCATTGCCAATAACTTACCAGAATACCAAATATTTCCTCTTCACTTGAGGGCTTATAACATGACAGTAATGAGATTACATTAACTTGCGCCCATTCATCTAACGAATAAAATCTACAAAAGTGAATTGGATACAAGATTACCGTATGAAAGTTCCAACAATAATCAAAACTATTCCATCATCATATGCTAATAAAATATAAATTTTAATGAGATCATAATTATTTGGAAAGCCTTTTGCCAGAAATTACAACAATTCAAACGAAATGTAAAAAATTATGCTAGTATTTAAAAGTGAAGTAAAAGCGAGGAACAAGAGAACCTCAACTACATAAAATTAACGCACAATAATAAAACAACCTTGAAAAAATTGCATCTACAACATCTTTTGTAAAAAGGTTACAATCTCTGGCAGACAAAATTTCCTTCAGGACATAGATGCTGTTTGCCATGACCTAGGTAAGATAGAGAGAGTGAGCTAAGTTGTAAAATAAAAATTTTCCCAAGAGCTTTACTTTAATCTGCCGTACCTACAATTAAATTTAAAAAAAAGGTAGTCCCGCGTACTTTTGTACATAGGGAAGTGCCTGTTAGAGAGGACACTTATCCTGAGCCATTGGCATGTGAGGTAGGGTGGCCAGTTCCTTTCCTCGCCGTCTTTATCTCCCCAGTGTTCCCACTGGGTACCCATTTGCTGCTGGGTGAACAGTGAGCGCGCATCAAGTCAGGGCACCGAGTCGGGCTCGAACCGTCGACCTTCCGCATGGGAGGCATGCGATCTAACCACTATGCTACCTCGCTCATCCTACAATCAAAGTTACAGTCATCAAATAATGGAACCAGCTACTGATCTACACATTGAACTAATAGTTTTTATTAACAACTTTGCTTCAATGGGCCCTTGCATACGAGCAACCTGAGTGTATTGTTCCAGGAATTAAGCTAGTTATCACATTATTTGCTCACAGGCATCGTAATTTTGAGCACTTTATGTGACTTATAACAAGTAAGGATATAAGGTACCATAGGAAGTGTTTTTGTTGGCCAATAACGATATTACATCATTATTGCATTCAAGATGTATCAAAATTGAGTTTGCTCAATAAACAAACAAGTGCAACCCATGTTATATTGTTTATTTCAATAAACATTAAACAAGCTTAGGAAAATCTAAATTTTGGGAAATTTAAAGATAATTGAGGCTCAGGCAAACATTTTGCTCGCGCAAAAGGCAATCTAGCGAATGACAGTACTGTTGATGACGTTCATTTATGGCTACTTCTTTACATGCATGTGAGGAATCATAGGGTGGACGATGGCGTACTGCTATCAAAATGGCATGCCACAAAGGTAATAATTTCAAATCTATGCATAAAGAGGAGCTAGTTGAAAATGGATGGTAGTTCTATCTCATTTCCTACACAAAGTTGTAATATTCTCCTTTAATTGTTCGTGTAGTGAATATATCACAGGTACAATATCTTTCAAATGCAGTCATTTTTGTCAGAATAAGGCAAATAAGAGTATTAAGGCTCAAAGTCGCAAAAATTTACGAAAAAACTTTTAATAATGCAAAGCTCCAGCTTCATCAGTACTCGAAATTTTTGTGTATTTGTGTTGCTGTTTATAGATTTTGTAAGACCTTTGTGATAAGTGGAATTTGACAGATGAAAATTCTTCCTTAGATAAAACTTTGTGCGTCACAATTTTGCACAATGTTTACTCAATGGAAATCGGCCCGTATGAAAGTAACTGGTGAGATAATTTCAACATTTGCTTTTTCTTGGTAGAAATCAGTGCTTAACAATAGGATTGTCATCACCCATCAAAGGCAAAAGGCATTGAAAGAACTAGGCTTGAAGCATAGCGATAAGCAAAGATGATGTAAAACAATGTACATCTAGGAAAATGTCAGTGAGAAGAGAAAGGCAACTGCACTTGGATCAATTTTCACCTTTGCCAAGAAAGCATCCCACTTGATAGGAGCGTATAGAGCAACTGTTTATAGAAAGGAAGGCCCAACGCTGTATTTTGTGAAGTAGATTAAGCTCCTTCTTCTGTCTTGGAAATTTTGATGTAATGAGTGTTTGGAATCCGTTATGCATTCTGAGAATTCTGCTTACCACGTACTCTAGGATATATTTTTCTAGAACAAATTGGCTAATCATTTGAGGTGTTTGAACTTAGTGAATGCATAAAGTGCTCTAGAAATCTCACCAAATTAAAATTGACAAACTGGTAGCCCCTGTAAATCCTCAGAAGAGGTATCGTTATAGAAGCTGATCCTCTGATGAATTGTATGTCTTATATCATAGCATCAACTTGAAAGAACTTCCCTTGTAATCCCGATGTTATTTCATGTAATCTCACGTTAACAAAGGTATGCGCTACCCTAGATTACTGAACTAATATTTCAACATTAGAACATTTGAACATTAGAATTGACTGCTATTTGAGATGACAGAAAATGCTCCATTTTGTAAGGGTTATAGATAAGACAGAAAATAATACATGCGTTTGGTGGAACAAACACCCAATGGGAAAACAGCAACATATGTCAGCAACAAGCCTAAGAATCAAAGGTCAGAAAAGCAATCTAGGATTACCATATAGAAACCATTTTTGCTATAGAAGTAGATGTAACAAGGAAAGAACGTTATACCTGTGCATCATGGCTCTTCGCTAGTTCAAATAAACATCTGAGAACAGTCATATCTAGAATGGCAGGAATGAAGTAGAGAAACTATTACTAATCTCTATGATACGTAATGAAGCTTGATTCAAAATTAAAGCATTTGCAATGTAAATGTGCTTAGCAGTAAGTGGTGATCTATCAAACTCTCTCATGGTCGAGAACATATTCTCTGCATTTACATACAATCTGCAGATTCAAGAAAATGAATTTCTATTGCCTTGAGATGCTCACAAACTACTTCTCTTGATCTTAAGATATTGCAATGTTTACAGAGCATTATGATTACTATTGATATCAGTACGCTAGATTGACCTTCAGTGATATTGATTGATTACAACACGAAAATTTCTATTTCATGTTAAAAACTTTTTAGCTAATCCCAGCTCTTTAAACATTTCTAAACAATGAAATTGATAAGCTCAACATGCAATTTTGGCACTCAAAACGTCACAAAACGTCAGTGGGCCACAATTCTCAACTTTTCGTCATCTTTCAACTTGCTTCGACTGTGTTGCTACCTTTCAGAATTTGATCAATGGACTGAAAAAGTTGCTAAAGAAAAGCACGACAGGAACATTCAGCTTTTGTATAAGATGCCTTTTAGTGGAATGTGGGGTAAAAAGGAGAAACATATTCTAAATCTTTCAAATTATTCTCTTTCTGATAGAATTATCCAAAGAACAAAGTTCTCTAAAAGCCAAGCTAAGTTAGCACATGCTTACTGTGTACTGTGGCGCATACACACACACACACACATTCAAATATTCGTTGGGGAATAAAATTCCTAAATGTGGTTAGACCAGTCACGAGTAGTATAGACTCTCTGTCAGCCATTGCCTCCTGAAAAAATGTATGCACATAAACCACACGCACGCAGGCACGCACGCAGGCACGCACGCAGGCACGCAGGCACGCACGCATGCACGCATGCACGCATGCACGCACGCACGCACGCAGGCATGCACGCACGCNGGCACGCACTCAGGCACGCACGCAGGCACGCACTCAGGCACGCAGGCACGCACACACACATACATGCATACGCAGACACACGCACAAGGTAAAGATAGTCCCATATACTTTTACATACAAGGGAGTGCCTGTTAGAGAGGACACTTATTCTGAGCCATTGGCATTTGATGTGGGGTGGCCAGATCTTTTCCTTGCCGCACTTATCTCCTCAGTGTTGCCACGTCGCTGCTGGGTGAACAGTGAGCAAGTAGTCAGTGAAGGCATAGAGTCGGACTTGAAACGTAGACCTTGTACACGGGAGGCATGTGTTAAATTTATATATATATATATATATATATATTTATATATATATTTATATATATATTTATATATTTCTCACCTTTCTCACACATATGCCTGTTAGGCATTAATGCCTGTCAGCCGGCAAACACTTAATGATCTCTCTCCAGTTGTCTCTTTCCCAACATCTTGCATTCTCCTCAACCTCACTTCATGATGTTTCTCTTCTCTCAAGTGCCACCTCCACTCCTTCCATCCACCTCNCCTTCGCGGTCTACCAACAGGTCTTCTTCCTTCCAGCTTCCATAACAGATACTTCTTAGGTTTCCTATCCATTTCCATCCTCATCAAATGTCCATACCATTTCAGTTTATTCCTTTCTATTTCCTCTAACAATGATGTTACCTTCAGTTCTCATCGAATGGTAGTGTTTCTAACTCTATCTCTTCTAGTTATTCCCTTTATTGCTCTTAAAACTCTCATTTTTGCTGCTTGCAATTTTGACTCTGTTTTAGCTGCTAATGACCAAACCTCCGAACCATAAAGTAGTATAGGTTTTAAGATGGTAAATAGATCGTGACTTTGCAGTCCTGGGGTATGTTCTTATCTTTTAATAAAGGGTACATTAATCCAACGTTGCTGTTATATTTAGCTATCCTGTTGTTAATCTCTACCTCCTGCAGGTTCCTTTCTCCAACATTTACCCCTAAGTGTTTGTAATTTTCTACTTGGTT
>OLMO02000301.1:8041685-8059611 GCA_900291935.2 Cassiopea xamachana
CTCATCTTGGTGGTCTTCAAAGCCTTTCTTGTTTTATCTTCTGTCATCTCTTTTCCCAAATTAAGTGATGTGAAAAGCTTGAAAAGGCCCATCTCATAGTAATAATACTATCTAGTTTAAGCTACCATATCTTCCACTCTCTAAATTTGTGCTGCATAAAGTTCTCACGTTTAAATAAAAGATATTGTAATCTAAACATTAAATTAAAATCTCCATTTATGATCAAAACTTGACTAAATTAAAAATCTCTGTGTGTAGATCACTCCAATCTTACGCTGTCTATAATGCGTACAGGATTAAATTCCGTATATTTTATGAGACATGCCAACATATTCCCACTAGAATTCGTGAGAATCTTTAGGAAGATAAAAATTCTAACGTATATAAACAGCTCCACAGCTTGTAAAGATTGCAAACAAGAGCATGCTTTAGAGATTTTACTTATCTCAATTTCATTTACTTTTACTGTAGATAGGACATGTAAGCACTAATATGTCCTAAGCATTAATGTTTAGTACATTTTCATACTTTAGTCCTAAATTCAAGTGAATACATTTTACGCAACTTTTATTTAACCACTCCAATTTTATGTTCGATGTCGAGAAATGTGGTTTCAACGAGTCTTTCAAAGAAGTGTAGGAAGGTGATATTGCAGGAATCGATTGTGGAATGTCAGTTTGTACAAGCAATTCAAAGTTTCATATTTGCTATTAATAGTCGACTGTTATTTTAAAATTCTTTCCTGGTACTGACTGTTTTTGCAGTAGTTGAGAAAACATTGAACAAGAATACAATGTCTTTACTTCTTCCCCAATCCCTTACTATTTTAAAATGTCGTTTTTCATTGGGGCTGTCATACGTCAAGGAAAGGGTGATTGTTCTAAGTATGACACAACGCAAGGGGATCTTGTGCACAAATATGATAGAGCGTGATGATGGCGGTGGGTGGTTCAAAAGTGGTAAGAATAGCATGAGGAAATTATTGAACAGCCCCTTATATAGCTTGACACAGTCTAATTAATGAACAGCCCCGACGATAACTTAAGTTGACACAATACATGTCATTGGCTGTAATGTGTATTTAGTACTTTTTTCCTTCAAGAGACTTTTTTAAAAGAGTGTTGAAAATGGAGCTTGGTTTGTACCAAAACTTTCAATTATACCATAAAGTTCGACTAATCATGATCCAAGAATTTGATTTTGGAAGAAAGTTCAATTATAACCTAAGTGCGCAATCTGCCAAAAGAGGTGAACCTACTTAGTTTGCACCTCAATGTTGTCAGTTCACCTGCTGCATGCAAATAAAGCCTGCTAAAATTGACATAAATGGATCAGAAAATTCAAGAAATTTTCAATTCACACTCACATTCATTATCAGACAGTTTAAAGATAGCAAAATTAAACTGAGCATTGATAACGAAGTTGTTCTGATTGCCCAACTCCAACGAAGAGTGCCCTACCACATCCAAGGCAAAGTGGCACTAGCTGTCAAAACGTTAGTGGTGCAAGGCTTAGTTGAGAAAGTACCGACCAACCAATAGAATGGATTAGTCCCACAGTAGCAGTCCCAAAAACCAAATGGAACTGCATCTATGTGTGCTTATGAGAATGGCGAATACAGCTATTAAGAGAATACGATATCTCACTCCCACTGTAGAAGATGTTAGCCATATCTGATTTGAGTACAATACTTTTTCTAGACTCGATTTGAATAAAGCCTATTATAAGCTACAACTCAAGTCTGAAAGTAAAGTTATCACTAAAGTTAGTACACACGTTGGCCTATACCGTTACATACCTCCAACTTATGGCACCAATGCAGCGGCGGAAATTCTGCAACCTATCTTGCAGAAATGTATAAAAGGAATACGAGGCGTTAAAAATTTGGCCAAAGGCATCATAATTTTCGGATATACTAGGCAGGAGCACTGGAACTGAAAGAATGCCTTTCTGACCTTGAAGCAAAGAACCTTAGAGTAATGCAGAGTGGTGAGGTTCAATCAGTCCCTCAAAAACAAACATTACAAACAGCTTAATTAGAAGGATGAATGTGGCAACAAAAGCTGGATAGATATTTGCTAAAATATCGCACTACCCAATACTTGACAATGAAAGTACCATCTTGCAAACTTTTGTTTGATTATACTGTTCAAGATAAACTCCCAGTCTTGCTGAAGGAAAAAGTAAAAGACAGAAACAGAAGATCGAGACAATGAACTTGCAAGCCAAGAGTATCAAAAAGCTTATACATACAACAGTCGAGAACAGCGAAATAACTTTACAAGCAGATCTAATAATATGCTGTACAAAATCATTAAGTGCAAAGGTACATGAATTACAATGGAGAATGATGGATCATAATGTATCATTATTCAAATTGGTTCCAAATCAAGAGAAAGTGCAAGACGGCTGTAGTGACAGGGCCTCGGAGTTTGAAGTTGATAATGGAAATGAGAACAACGAATATCCTGCTATATAACTGCAGAGATCAGGGAGAACTCTTAGAGTACCAGAACATTACAGGACGGCAATTCCTTCCTCATATACTTGACTTTTTGAAAAAGGGGAAGTGATATAAGGATTAGAGCCCAGACTCTTGGTTTAATTTATGTAAATATTAATGTTTTGTTTTTGAATTGGATTAGATTTCTTATGCTGAGCTACAAGTGAGAACTATCTGTCTGAATATCAAAAGAACCTGAGTCTGTTGACGCCATCCTCATTGTAGATCGGTGATATGAAAATCGGCCAACTTATGTGTGCATGCTGAATCACCGATTGGTTAGCAAACAGTCTCCTAACTAGATCAACAGCAACATCGTAGTTTGAATCCATAACTGGTAGTGTACTGATAACTGATCATGCTTGTACTTCAATTATCAATGTTCATATTCTCCTCTACAAAATATATCAACAGTGATAAACAACTGTGCTTGTTAAGGAGATTTAAGAAGTTTGACAAATTTGACAATAAGTAAGGATTTCCAAGCAGGGTTGCCACCAAATCAGAGAATACATGGAAAATTATGGATTTTAAAAATCCATCAGGGTAAATCAGGGGAAAAGAAAGACTTTTCAAAAAAAGGGAGTTTTTCATTTTCCTCATACTCATTCACACAACTAGTTGAATGTGAGAATCACAAAATGTTACCTTTTTGTATATAATTCTGTTCTGTCCAGCCCAATGAAATTTGATTGGCCAAAAATAGGGTCAAAGCAGAAAACATCAGGTAAAATCAGAGA
Source organism: Cassiopea xamachana (assembly GCA_900291935.2). Taxonomy (NCBI): domain Eukaryota; kingdom Metazoa; phylum Cnidaria; class Scyphozoa; order Rhizostomeae; family Cassiopeidae; genus Cassiopea; species Cassiopea xamachana. The sequence continues at coordinate 8,044,929 of OLMO02000301.1, forward strand.
AGTTTCCCTGAATTAATAGTGGCAACACTGCTAAAGATTACCAAGGATTCTTTCCTTAAGGATTTCTAGGGACTTTAAGTAGGTGTAGGAACCTTGTTATACCCTTAATGCAATACTTATGATCTATCTCCATATTCTTAATAGTTTCATCCTTGTTTCTTTCTGCTACCTGCACTACTAAATAGAGAATATTTTGGCAAATTTAATTTGGCCATTTAATGCTGACCTGAAAAAATTTACTCCCTGGTACAATACTGATACTGGTTTAGTGGCTGAAGACCAAACTATGTGGATGTACTATTTCCATACAGACAAGTCATTGCATTGTGAAGTAGTGCACAAGGAGCATACAATTTTCCAACAGCACTGAGCCAGATCTTTAAATTTTTCTTGAAATCTGTAAGCTTGAAGTAGTTCACAATGTCTCCAAACACACACTTCACAGATGCTCTAACCTGGCTCATAGATTGATTGAAAGCTTTCTCTTCAGATAATAGTGCAGCTCTCCTTGCAAATGGTTACTGTAGATGCACTCTATGAGGGTAGGCAGGATCACCATATGCACAGAGTGGCCGGCCAATCGGGGAAAAAGAATACATCTCCAGCTAGTCCAGCACACTAGACGTTCCTAGCATCCCACTGTCGTGTCCCCTTCCTTCCAATGGTCCATACAAATTGGTAATGATGCCACTTGGTGTGACAACTGATTGAAATTTAATCGCATATACTCTCTTATGCCCGTTGTAAACTACTCATTGGTTCTCTTTTGGTCTACTAATTGGGCGGACAGTACCATTGACAAAACTCCAGCAGCTATCTAGAGCAGCGCCATTCTGGTGAATTGCATCTACAAATGTTTGCAAATTGTCTCGTGAAAGAAAAGGCTGTTCATGTGTGTCAAAAATATAGTCAATAACCAGGTTACTTATCATACAAAGCTGTGGTACAGACCTACCAAACCTAGGTATTAACTCTGCATACCGACAATGATACGATAAATGTTTGAGACAGCTGCATAGAGCTTCCATAGAGTGAGCAACGACACCATCTGTACATCTAAACACTTCAGGGAGATGTAATGCAACAACAAGGTTATAAATGTCCTCCTTCTTGAAATGAAATTCTACTAAATATTGACTTTCATCCATGTATCCTAAAACAAAACGATCGTAATTCCGATAGGGAAGCATACCACGAGGGTTCCTCTTTCTGTTCGCATTATCAAAAAGTAGCAGTTCTTCGTCATTGAATACTCCTCCATCATGTATCAACACAAGTTCTTCCGCCATTTTAGACACAAATTTGACTTTGGCGCCAATGCTGTGTACTACTCACCAGATTGGGATTCTTAACAATTAATGTGACTACGGGACTATCAAACTAGTGCACAGACCTTTTTGAGTAGCCGTAGTGACCTACGTAGCGAATCGTAAACTCTCTATTGACTGATGAGAGTGGACAAATGAACAGGGATCTAGGGCCACACAAATAACCCCACATTTCCTACAAATACCTATCTCCAAGCATGAGAAACTAGGTGTTCTAGCCTCATTGAACATAGGTGATAACAACAGTACTACTGGATTAGATGCCAAAGTAGCTTATTCAAGACCATTGCTATAAGGAACATCAGAGGTGCAAAATTAAAGCATCTAAAGGCTTTGATACTGAAACTATTTCTAGCTATATTCTCAAATTAGCTATGCCATACATTGAAACCTCTTTTGACTACATCTTTTAACATATCCCTCGAAAGTAGTAAATTCCTTGATGATTGAAAACTGCAAGTATGAACCCAATCTTCAAAGAAGGTCATAAATCCGATAAATCGAACTACTGCCCTATATCAGTTGAACCAGTTGCATCTAGTTTACTGTAGAAACTTCTGTTTAATTAGTTGTACCATAGTCTTGACCATAATGGTCTACTTAGTTCCAATCAGTCTGCCTTTCGACATGTACATTCCACTGCAACGTGTTTACTTAAAATATTGATGATTGGTGCACAGGGCTTCATTCAGGTCAGATGCTTGGTATGGTATTTGCAATCTTAAAAAGGCCTGTGATACTGCTGATCTCCATGTTCTCTGTAATAAACTTAGCATGTATGGGGCTCAACAGAGGGAACTCTCATGATTCAAATGCTACCTCTCTAAAAGAACGCGATACTGTAGTGTAGGTGGTTATGACTCTAATATGGGGAAATTGAAGTTGGTGTACAAAAAGGATCATGCCTTGGACATCTCTTGTTTTTGATCTACATAAACGATCTGCCCAACACTGTTCAAAGAAGGTATCCTGGTACGATGATGACAATAGTCTATATCACATGTCCAGTGATATTTCCCATCTAGAATCTGCAGTTAATGAAGATCTACAACTATTAGATAATGTATTAAAGGGAAATGAGCTTTCATTGAATGTAGCAAATATGAAGTCTATGCTGACTTGTACCAGATCAAGGCGAAAACTTTAAACAACAGTGATGATAAACTAAATCTACCTATGCCTGGCAAAGAGCTGGAATCCGTCAATAAAATCAAATACCTTGGTGTACATATTGATTATAGCTTAAGTTGGAAAGATCATGTAAAATCTGTTACCTCCATGGTGTCGAGAAGGTTTTGAATGCTCTATGCCATCTCCTAGGCTATAAAAAACAAACTAAATACTATCTCCAAGAAGCCTGTTGAAAAACCTTCTATTCAAGTATTGTAGAGCGCAACTTCCGGTACTGCTGCTCTGTTCGAGGAACCTGTGACGTCAATGAAAAGAACTGTTTCAAAAATTTCAAAACAGAGCTGCTAGAATTGTCACTAACAGCAAATCTGATAGTAGACAGATCAATTCTTGATGCCTGATCTTAAGATACCAAAAAACTCTTCCGCAAAGTGACCAAGATACGTTTGTATCATCGTAAAACTATGGAAACGCCTACCAAGAGAAGCAAAAATGCACCTACTCTCGACACCTTCAAAATTTTACAAGTTAAATACACTTGGCCTTTTTCATTTTATCTACAAAGTTTTACTTTATATTTCTTTCATATGATATTACTTAGCTTCGTTTTATATTGTAATTAGGTTTTTAATTGTACATTTTTGCAGCTATTTTGTATCAAATTTTATCACAAATAGAGGGCCCCTTGACAACCAGTAATCACTGAAGGGTCACCCTCTATAAACATTTGAAATGAAATGGAACCTAAAATACAATGTTATAACGATATTTTGATTCATTTATGCGCGTGCTGCAACTGATGATAATGGTTGACTTCCACATAACATGTATCAGGTGTAAAACTATTTCCGCCATAGGAAAGGGGGCCAAAAGTTGGAATAATTTTTATACGTGATATGATCATAATCATTTGTTAAGAAAATCAATTCTGAGGGAGCTGTCATTACATTTTACAAGTACTGGGGTGGAAGCAAATCATTGAAAGTAACAAATATTGTAACCTCAACAAATTTGCAACAACTATTTCATACCCACTCTTTCAGTCCAACTGGAGCATATGAGAATGAGGTACAAAATTCCTTCAATAATTAGAAAACGTAAAAATTCTTCTTCCAAGACAATTGATGCTTATTGTGTATGATATTCAGAAATGCAAGATAGAGCATAAAAAGCACACAGTAATGAAATTGTGATAGCCTATTTCATTATCAAAAATTTTATTTGGTGCAATGCCCCCAAAATATATCTAGAAAATTTTTGAGCCCTACCAACAATCCTTGGACAAATTCATACCTTGCAAGTTTGCATCCACCCCGGTACCTGTCAAACGTAACTACTGCTCCGTAAAGAAAGAAAAATTTTTTTACCTCTAATCATATTAGGAGCAAAGGTAAAAACTTTCAGTGCACCCATTACTGCAATCCTTCTAACATATGAACTTTTGTCTTGAAGACCATTCAGAAGTGGAACTTTAACATACTCTAGTAGAGATGATACCCTGAAACAATAATTTACAACAAAAATCTTAGATCATATAAGTCCACTATGACTGAATAAACAGACACAAAGTATAAACGACAATATTCTATAAAATTTTGAGTACTATCAACATTGATCCAAAGCTTAAGAGAAAATTCTCAGATAGACAACCTTTCTCAGACTAACAATCTTGAAAGCTTCAATGGCTCTACGAAGCCCTATCTTATAGTTAGAATTGGAATTTAGAAGATATATGGTACATAAGGAATTCATGATTGACAAAGGGCAATTTGTTCTCTATCACACTTCAAGGCCATTGAGGCAGTGAGACCAAACTTACAACTGTTGTCCCCAATTGACAGATGATCGATTCCCAAATCCTCTCTAACTTGAACGACAACAGCACGGAACACTTTCATATAAAGCAGGGTTTCTTGGCAATACACAAACCAAAGTTCAAAAAAATTTTCCCTGACTAACAATAAAACACCCTCCTTTTCCCTGAAACCCTCCTAAATTCACATATACAAAACAACGCTAAAGAACATATTAGAATAAGAAAGGATTTAATGTAATAGAGAGAAATATGTAAAGTATCAGCTCTCTCAGATTAGGGGCCATTCAAATAGAATGTACGCTCTGAACATATCTACGTCATGGACTTCTCACACGATAATTACTTGCTAAATATCTTAAATAAATATAACCTATCTCTTATACATTATACAAGCAAGTTTCCATTGAGTTTTATACTGTCACATGTTTAGATTTCTCGGCTATGTATTGAATTTTGCAAACTTCAGAATAATGAGGCAAACAACAGATTCAAATATCTACGCGGAGGAGGTGCTCATAACTTAGAAGTAGGTAAAGCTCAGGGGAGGGGGCATCTCCAAAATGTACAGAAGGGCAAAAGGGGAGGGGAATCCAAAACCAATGAACATTTACTGAATACGGTCATACTATCAAATATAAAATATCTCCGTTAATGTGGTTTTTCTCTAGTAAAGCAGCAGAAAATTTGATGAATAGGATAATAAAACGTGCAATGAGAAGAACTGATGATTATAATTAGGAAAAGGCGCTTGATGCACTCTTGGCAAATGGTGGAACTCTGAAAATTCAAAGGAGAAGTTAAAAGTCTCTGCAAGTTTTCACCTGCCAGATCAAAGAAATTTGGTACTAATACATTGAAATTTAAAAGAAGTCTAATTTGGAATAGCCTCAGTGATGAACTTAAAACTGCACAAAGCTAAGCCAAAGTCAAACAAAAACATCAAATCCTGGAATGGCACTCATTGCACTTACACCATTTGCAGAAGTTAATTAGTGGTATAATTGTTTTACTTTTACCTCACTTTACTCTATGTATACTATATTGTTCATTTTAATATATTGGTTTTAATTAGTTGATAGAACTATTGCATATTCATACCAACAATAAACAACCTTCTGATGATGATGATGATGATGATGATGATGATGATGATGATGATGATGATGATGATGATGATGATGATGATGATGATGATGATGATGATGATGATGATGATGATGATGATGATGATGATGATTATGATGGTGATGATGATGATGATGATTATTATTATTATGATGGTGATGATGATGATGATGATTATTATGATGGTGGTGAAGGTGAACAGACTTCAACTGGAATACTTCATTGCAAATCGAAGCAGTCTTTAATTACTACGCAAAAAGTTTTCTTACAGTTTCAGCTAGCATTTGAAAATAACAAATGTCTCAATACATTACTGTAAACTGTTTTGAAAGCCAGGAAATTTTCCTTTCTGCAAATACATGCATGCAGCCCTTGGCTTATCTTGATCACCAAGTTTTACTTCAAAATAGATATAATATGCATTTATCAGACANACCAACAATAAACAACCTTCTGATGATGATGATGATGATGATGATGATGATGATGATGATGATGATGATGATGATGATGATGATGATGATGATGATGATGATGATGATGATGATTATGATGGTGATGATGATGATGATGGTGATGCTGATGATGATGATTATGATGGTGATGAAGGTGAACAGACTTCAACTGGAATACTTCATAGCAAATAGAAGCAGTCCTTAATTACTACGCAAAAAGTTTTCTTACAGTTTCAGCTAGCATTTGAAAATAACAAATGTCTCAATACATTACTGTAAACTGTTTTGAAAGCCAGGAAATTTTCCGTTCTGCAAATACATGCATGCAGCCCTTGGCTTATCTTGATCACCAAGTTTTACTTCAAAATAGATATAATATGCATTTATCAGACANATTCGGCTGTTGAGTGAATGTTCTAATTCAACTTTTGCTCTTGGCAGAAATGGTAAAGCACACATTTCTACAATAATGTTACAGTTAACCGTAATTATGACTATGGAATACGGAGATTGACCAAACAGGACATGACAGAGTTGCTTTTGTTGTTTTACATATGTAGCAGCCTTATCAATTATACACTGCCTTAATGTAGTTAGCTGTATCATTGTGTACTTAAAATCTATTCGCTTCATCTTACTTACCTTGTTTCATATTTGAGTGTTGTATTGATCACTATATTACTCTTATTACCATTTGATATGTTCCCTTTATTGTGCGACTCGCTTTTTGCAATTTTTGTTATACACTCATTTTGTGGAAAAGAACGCATTCATGGCGTTCTAAGGGAAAGATAAAGAAGCATGAAAATGAACAGACGAATCATAATAAAGGTTCAAAAAAAGAAATATTAAATAATACCACCGAAGAAGATTGCGGTTCTTCAACCAGCAACAGTTCTCAAGTTAAATGCTGTTATGGAAAAAATTGTAACGGCTTACGCGGTTTGAAATGGCAGCCATCATGTTATTCAATGCATAGGCAATATATCACTGGAGGATTTTTATGTTGATTCTAATGGCAAAAGCAGAGTTGATAACTCTGTTCCATCTACTATAGCAAGTAGCATGCCAGTTATCAAGCAAAGTTACCAATGTCAATCATAGATCCAAAGACTATTGGTGACTCTATACTTAAAAAGAATGAAGTTTTTATAGTCACTTTAAAAGTAATTATGGAAATGTGGACACTATACATCATTCGACTAGGAAGGAAAAATACAAGCCAGTGCTGAAAAAAGATTCAAAATCATGCTTGTACATATTAAAGAGGAATCAAGCTCAATATGGCGAAATTCAAAATGTTTCACTGCTCCTAAGATCTAAGATAAATCATAAGACTTTTTCAAATGTTGATGACAAAATAAAATGAAATTTCTGGGAATACGTTAAACAAAGCTTTAATTATAAGATTGTACTCTTGCCTACATGCAACTCCTCAATTTCAATGAAATTCTTTGGTAAATTCTTTGCTACCATAAATCCTTTAGAACCGTTCATAATTCAAAGTTGGATTCCATCCCTTTCTCAGCCTTCCATTCCGTGTGACCTTTCCCCTCCCACACACAAAGAAATAACAACAATAATTCGAAGGATCAAAGCTTCCAGTTCTCCTTGCCCTCTTGATAAAATCCCAATCATTCTATACAAAGAAAGTATCTACCTCAGGTCTTTTAGTACTGAAACTATACATGATGTCTGGATGTCTGGTGAGGTTCCGCAGCAATGGAATAGTGCATACACTATAATGATCCATAAAAAGCGCGACACTTCTGAACCAACCAACTATAGGCCAATAACACTAGAGATTGTTCCACTGAAAACTCTGACGTCATGCATCATGGATTCCATGTTTACCTTTCTCTCATTCAAAAAGGATTTCTTCCCAAACTGTCAAGTACCTTCGAAAAACTGCACAAATAGCCAATATCATTAATAAAGCTGGAATTAAACAACGACCTCTTCTTATTACCCTACTCGATCTCAAAAATGCCTTTGGTGAGATTCATCATAATCTGATCCCTGCTTTCTTGTAGTAACATGACATTCCAAATGACATACAACACCATGTCCGCAGCCTTTATTCTAATCTTCACACTTCTGTTGTAGCTGACAGTTACCAGACTCCATTCATTAAGATGGATTCAGGTGTCCTTCAAGGGAACTGCCTTAGCCCACTCACTTTCAATCTTTACTTCAAGACATTCATCCTACTTCGTTGGTTCTTATTGAGTTATGCATGAACCTCGCTGCATGAGACAGTATGTTTTGCTTCTATGTCTAATTTTTTATTTCTTGCGTTTTAATCATTTAGCAATTGTTGTTTTTTAAATTTACTTTATGCTTAAGGCCAGCAATATTCTAGAGAACTGCTTTCATCAAGTAGGTGTACCTGCTTCAATAAGATGCCTGCAGGGTTATTACAGTGGCGTACAGGATTAAGGTTTTTAGTACTAACTCTTTTATGGTCTACTAAAGGTCTGATTCGTTTATCAAACCATTCCCCTCAATATATGATATCATAGCTAATCTATCCTTACAAGTCCTTGCAATAGCATGAAATAAGACAGATGTAGGCATATTTTTACTAGAATCTTATTGCAATAACTACGCTACTTTACGTAGATTAGCATTGCTAATGAGCGGTAATGTACACCCAAATCCAGGACCCCATTCATTCTTTTGGTTTTGCCACTGGAACTTGAATAGCATTCTGTTTAAAAACCCTCTAAAACTATAATTGATTAAAGCATACAATTCTATTCATAGTTTTGATTTAATTGCCTTGCCTGAAAGATATGTAAATAGTTCGATCAGTACTGCAGTTATATCCCTAAAGGGATTTAGTCCCCATGTATTTAGAAGTGATCACCCAAATAACGCAAAGGGTGGAGGTGTGTGTTTACATTAAAAAAGAGAACATGGCCATTAAACAAAGAATTGATCTTCAACCATTGAGTGGATGCATTGTCACCAAAATAAGATGCAATAAGAAAAAAGTCTATTTCATTGTCTTGCATCGCTCACCTAGTCAAACTGTGCAGCACTTTTACGATTTCTTAGATGCTGTCGAAACAATGATTTCCAAACTAAAATCATTGAAACCACAATTTTTTGTTAATACAGGAGACTTCAATTGTAGACTTAGTAAGTGTTGGGCTGACGACAATGAATCTTCTGAAGTTAAAGTACTTAATGATAATGACTTATTTGAATTTGTTCAAACTATTTAGTCAACCAACCCATGTTTGCCAAAATACTCACAGCTGTATATGCCTAATCATTACAGATCAACCAAACTTAATTGTGAAATCAGGAGTCCATCAATCCATACGCAAAAACTGCCATCACGAGATTATCTATGGGATTACCAATTTGCGTGTCCCATTATAAGTGATGTGTTTGGAAGTACAATAAAGCCAGCATTGAATCGCTAGGATCTGATCTAAATCTTATTGACTGGCATGACGAATTCAGAGACCTAGACAGCAATGAGGCCACTAATTCGTTTAATGAAAGGTTTTTGGGCTTATTTCCATCCATGCTCCAAATTTTGCAATGTTATGTAATGCAAAAGATCCACCTTGGATCACTAAAAATTTAAAACTTGCTATTTGCCGGAAGAATAGAATATACAAGAAATATGCCAAAAATAGTAGAAGGCCTGAAGATTGGAGAAATGTAAAAGTAGTTCAGAATGAAACCACTAGGAAAATCGAGCAAGCTAAAGACGATTATTTCAGGGGTCTTGGCCAAAGACTAAGCGATCCCTCAAGAGGTCATAAGGTTTACTGGGAGACAATTAATAAGATAATATAAAAGAATAAAGTTACATGTATCTCACCATTAATTGAAAATGATATGTACCACACCAAATTGAGGAAAAGGTTAGTATCTTTAATCAGTCCTTTGCTAAACAATGTTCTCTGCTGGTTAATGAGAGTGAGCTTCCTAAGTCCCTGCCCTATCGGACTAACAAAAGGTTGAGANACACGTTGAGATCTCTGAGAGAAAGATCGTCGAGATAAGTAATCATCTCAATCCAAACAAAGCACATGGGTGTGAAAACATATCTATTCAACTGTTAAAGCTATATCCACCGGAATACAGAAAACCATTAAGGATACTGTATGAAAAGTGCCTTCAATCTTGTCACTATCCCACTATACGGAAAAAGGTTAATGTGGCTCCTGTTCACAAAAAAGGTAGCAGTCATTAAAAAACGAATTAAAGGCCAATATCTCTTCTTCCAATCTGTGGGAAGATTTTTGAAAAAATTGTTTTCATGGAATCTATCTGTGCTTGTCTGAGAATGGCTTTATATCCCCTATTCCATAGGGTTTTCGGCCAGGTGATTCAGCGGTATATCAATTACTCATAATATTTATGAAAGCATACGAAAATCATCATGAAACAAGAGCAGTCTTTTTAGATATTTCAGAAGCTTGACAGAGTTTGGAATGACGGTCTCCTACTTAAACTCAAATCTAATGGTATCAATGAACAGTTGTATTCCTTTATAGAGGATTTTCTTTCTGAAAGACTTCAACATGTTGTTCTCAACGGAAAAACGTCTTCATGGGAGCGTGTCTCACCAGGTGTTCCTCAGGGGTCAGTCCTTGGACCACTCTTTTTCTAGAATATATCAATGATCTTGCAGAAAATGTCTTATCTCAAGTAAAACTTTTTGCTGATGACAAATCTATATTTCAAGTAGTTTCAGATATGAATGCATCCTGGCGCACATTGAGCAAGGACCTTAAAACAATACAACACTGGGCTTTTCGTTGGAAGATGAGCATTAAGCCTGACCCAGCCAACGGGCAAAGGAATTTATTTTCTCATCCAGTAGGACAAAAGCTTCTCACCTACCACTAACTTTGAATTAACATCAAATAAATGTAGAAAAGTGTCATAAACATCTAGGCCTTGCCATGGAACAGAAACTTACGTTCACTGAGCATGGTAGGGAGGCAATAGTGAAGGCCAAGCATGGAATAGGAATTATCCACTTTCTTGAAACATATGCTTCAAGGGATACACTTGATCAAATGTACGTACAAACTCTATATTAGACCACATTTGGATTATGGGGACATAATCTATCATGACCAAAAGATGCCACTTTCTCGCAAGTTAGAGTCTATACAATATGAGGCAGCCTTGGCAGTTAGTGGAGCATGGAAGGGTACAAATAAGGACAGACTTCTGTAGGAGCTGGGCTGGGAGACACTGAGTAAGAGAAGAGAAGATGGTATCGTAGGCTTTGTCTTTTCCATAAATTGGTAAACAATCAAGCTCCTAAATACCTTATCAAGTGTGTACCCAGTGAAAACATTCATCACTAATCTTGAAAATGAAAATCAGCTACCTCTAAATCACTTTTCTTCCTGGTGAACATGGGCATGAGTGATAAGAATTGTTGATACATGCTCAAAATATGGAACAAGGATAGCTTCAACCTCATCTCTACAATTTCTTATGAATCTCACCATAAGTAATTCATTTGTTCCTCCACTTGAAATTGACAGTTCACTTAGATATCTAGGTTGGTACTTCAACTTTACTATGAATAAACATCAACATATTTCTGATCTTATGGATACAAAAAATACTCCAATGAATAAAATCAATGATTAGTCCTATCCAAAAAAAAAGGTGCTCCTTTACCATCAACTGCTACTTTTGAAAATCTCTTGGAACCTAACTACTACTGATATTAGTAAAACTTGGATCGTTGAAAACCTTGACAGCATTGTTTGAAAGTATATTAGACAATGCCTTGAGCCCCCTATTAGTCCCGCTTTAACCAGCTTAATAATTATGAGATCGAAATAAGATATCAGTCTTGTACTTCCTTCAATTAGATTTATACAATGCCAGACAAACATACACCCTCCAAGGATGATACATTGTCGCTGTGAAGGGGCTTGCATGTCTCAATGACCTCAAGAGTACTGCTGGCAGGGCCTTTATGGCTCTGACAGGATTCCCCATGCCAGACTGGTCTTGTGGGAGTGACCAGACAAAATCCATCCAACCGTTCCTCCAGGTTTAAGGGAGGTTGAGCATCTGGCTAACAACTAGATCTTGTAAAAAACATTACGATACGGAAACAACAACAACCATTTCTTTTGCCTGTTGGTGGTGATCTTCCAGAGCAACAAAATGGAGCTAGTATGACTGGCAGTAGTGAAAGCCTCCGGGAAGCTGCTGACACAAAGATCGAGTTTTGACCGCTAAACACAAAACAAGAGTAGGCTTATGGAATGTCCAAACCATGTATGACATAGGATGTCTAGCTCAAGTAACATCAGAAATGAGACGCTATGATTTAACTTTGCTAGGGATCAGTGAATGCAGGTAGACTGACAGGGCCAGAATAAAAGTTGCAACAGGAGAAACAGTCCTTTACTCAGGCAGGAATGATGGACAGCACAGAAAAGGAGTCTCCTTGATTTTGAACAAAGGGACAGATAAATGCCTCCTGCAGTGGAAACTAGTAAGCAGTCACATGATGAGTGCCAGACTGAAAGGACGCAATGTCAATATGACTGCCATATAGTGCTACTCCCCAACGAACAACAGCAATGAGGAAGATAAGGACGCTTTTTACAACCAGCTAGATGAATGCATAGTGGAGGTGCCAAAGTACAATGTACTGCTCATTATGGGAGACCATAGTGCAAAAGTTGACAGCAATAACACTCACTTCCAATGCTGCCTCGGTAAATAGGCTGTGGTATTAGAAATGATAATGGCACCAGGCTAGTAGAGACATGTGCACATCACAACCTAGTTATCAGAGGCACTCTTTTCAAACACCCAGACATACATAAATTGACGTGGGAATCACCAAGTAGACATGACATTAACCAGATCAACCATGTAATGATCAATGGGACTTGAAAGTGTTCGCTTCTTGATGTAGTAGCAACCACTGCCTCATTGTAGTGTTTTTGAAGCTGAAACTAAGAAGTGCTGCAAAAAAGGACTCAGGGCCAACAAGACCAGATGTTAGTCGCTTAAGAGATCCCGAGTGCAGAAGAAATTTCATCTTGGCACTAGAAAATAGATTCAACACTCTCACAGCAGATGACACTAATGAAACATATGACAACGCTGGAGGAGAGATGGACAAAAGCTGGTCTGCTTTGAAGGCTGTCTACTCCGACACAAGCAGAGAAGTATTAGGGCCACATCAAAGAAAGAATGATAAAGAATGGATTAGCACCCAAAGATACGAAGCCTTACACCACCTTCAAGCCATAAGAAAACAGAAACTCAATGCCAAGTCACCAAGTTTGCAGGAGAGACTAACTGCCCAATACCAAGAAGCCAGCTGAGAAGAGAAGCGCTCTGCCAGGAGAGATAAAAGGGCTTTGTTGAAGATATGGCACTAAAAGCGGAAGAAGCTGCAAGAAGAGAAGATCAGGGGAGCTATATAAAATCACAAACACTGTGTGAAGGAAGTTCCACAATGGCTGCAATGCCCCAGTTGTGGATAAACAAGGAAGGCTGATTACATCAAAAGAGAGGCAAGACAAAAGATGGCCAGAACACTTTCAGGAAGTTCTCTATCAGCCAGAGCCAGCACTTGCTGCTAATGTAGAGTCTTGAGGTCTACAGGTCAACATATTGGTGGAGATGCCTACCCTGAGAGAATTTGAGAAAGCCATCAAACCCTGAAAAATGGAAAGCACCTGGACCAAATATGCTTTGCCCTGAAATGTTCAAGGCCAACCCCAAATTCTCAGCTAAAACACTAATGAGACTTTTTTAATCAATCTGGAGAAGTAAGAAGGTGCCAGCAGATTGGAAGAAAGGCATAATTGTGAAAATCCCTAAGAAAGGCACAAGAACAGACTGCAAGAATTTGCGTGGCATCACCCTCTCGTCAGTTCCCAGAAAAATATTAGCCAAAATCATATATAAAAGAATTTTCACCACTGTCGATACTCACTTGCAACAAGAAGAGGCTGGTCTTCGAAAAGGCAGAGGATGTGTTGACCACATATTTGCGAAGCAGAATATCATTGAACAGTGTGCAGAATGGCAGAGAAACATCTACATCAATTTCATTGATTTCAGTAAAGCATTTGATAGTGTGCATAGGGAAACGCTTTGGAAAATACTCATCCCTTATGGTATCCCAGACAGCTTTGTCGACATCATTAAAAGCTACTATGAAGGTTTCACAAGCAGCATTCGGAAACAGTGACATCATGTTCGAAGTCAAGACGGGAGTAAGACATGGATGTGTATTGTCCACTTTGCTGTTCAACTTTGTCGTCAACTGAATACTATCCTGCACCATTGAAGACAAGAAGCGAGGCATCAGATGGAAACTCTCCACAACACTGGAAGACCTCGATTATGCTGATGACATGGCTGTTGCTTCACATTCCCACCGTGACATGCAGGAAAAGACCAATCACTTCCAATCATTTGCCTGCCAAGCAGGATTACTTGTCAACTCTACCAAAACAGAAGTAATGGCACTAAATGTTAACAACCCAACTCCCATAAAACTTGGTGACAAAGTTTTGAGATATGTGAATCAATTTACCTATCTCAGAAGTGTATTTACTAAGGGTGGAGGAGCAGATGAAGACATCACTAGTCGACTCTCACAAAGCCAGAACAGCTTTCAGGATGTTGGAACCAGTTTGCAGATCATCTCAGTACAGTTATATCATAAAGATAAAGTTATACCAGAGCTGTGTTGTATCAGCGTTGCTTTACGGAAGTGAATGCTGGAAGATGACTGACACTGATGCACACGAAGTCAACACCTTCCATACCAAAAGTCTCCGAAGGATCAAGAAAAT
>OLMO02000301.1:8059711-8080152 GCA_900291935.2 Cassiopea xamachana
ATAGGATGTCTAGCTCAAGTAACATCAGAAATGAGACGCTATGATTTAACTTTGCTAGGGATCAGTGAATGCAGGTAGACTGACAGTGCCAGAAAAAAAGTTGCAACAGGAGAAACAGTCCTGTACTCAGGCAGGAATGATGGACAGCACAGAAAAGGAGTCTCCTTGATTTTGAACAAAGGGACAGATAAATGCCTCCTGCAGTGGAAACCAGTAAGCAGTCACATGATGAGTGCCAGACTGAAAGGACGCAATGTCAACATGACTGCCATATAGTGCTACTCCCCAACGAACAACAGCAATGAGGAAGATAAGGACGCTTTTACAACCAGCTAGATGAATGCATAGTGGAGGTGCCAAAGTACAATGTACTGCTCATTATGGGAGACCATAGTGCAAAAGTTGACAGTAATAACACTCACTTCCAATGCTGCCTTGGTAAATAGGCTGTGGTATTAGAAATGATAATGGCACCAGGCTAGTAGAGACATGTGCACATCACAACCTAGTTATCAGAGGCACTCTTTTCAAACACCCAGACATACATAAATTGATGTGGGAATCACCAAGTAGACATGACATTAACCAGATCAACCATGTAATGATCAATGGGACTTGAAAGTGTTCGCTTCTTGATGTAGTAGCAACCACTGCCTCGTTGCAGTGTTTTTGAAGCTGAAACTCAGAAGTGCTGCAAAAAAAGGACTCAGGGCCAACCAGACCAGATGTTAGTCGCTTAAGAGATCCCGAGTGCAGAAGAAATTTCATCTTGGCACTAGAAAATAGATTCAACGCTCTCACAGCAGATGACACTAATGAAACATATGACAACGCTGGAGGAGAGATGGACAAAAGCTGGTCTGCTTTGAAGGCTGTCTACTCCGACACAAGCAGAGAAGTCTTAGGGCCACATCAAAGAAAGAATGATAAAGAATGGATTAGCACCCAAAGATACGAAGCCTTACACCACCTTCAAGCCATAAGAAAACAGAAACTCAATGCCAAGTCACCAAGTTTGCAGGAGAGACTAACTGCATAATACCAAGAAGCCAGCTGAGAAGTGAAGAGCTCTGCCAGGAGAGATAAAAGGGCTTTGTTGAAGATATGGCACTAAAAGCGGAAGAAGCTGCAAGAAGAGAAGATCAGGGGAGCTATATAAAATCACAAACACCGCGTGAAGGAAGTTCCACAATGACTGCAATGCCCCAGTTGTGGATAAACAAGGAAGGCTGATTACATCAACAGAGAGGCAAGACACAAGATGGCCAGAACACTTTCAGGAAGTTCTCTTTCAGCCAGAGCCAGCACTTGCTGCTAATGTAGAGTCTCGAGGTCTACAGGTCAACATATCGGTGGAGATGCCTACCCTGAGAGAATTTGAGGAAGCCATCAAACCCTGAAAAATGGAAAAGCACCTGGACCAAATATGCTTTGCCCTGAAATGTTCAAGGCCAACCCCAAATTCTCAGCTAAAACACTAATGAGACTTTTTTAATCAATCTGGAGAAGTAAGAAGGTGCCAGCAGATTGGAAGAAAGGCAAAATTGTGAAAATCCCTAAGAAAGGCACAAGAACAGACTGCAAGAATTTGCATGGCATCACCCTCTCGTCAGTTCCCAGAAAAATATTAGCCAAAATCATATATAAAAGAATTTTCACCACTGTCGATGATCACTTGCAACAAGAAGAGGCTGGTCTTCGAAAAGGCAGAGGATGTGTTGACCACATATTTGCGAAGCAGAATATCATTGAACAGTGTGCAGAATGGCAGAGAAACATCTACATCAATTTCATTGATTTCAGTAAAGCATTTGATAGTGTGCATAGGGAAATGCTTTGGAAAACACTCATCCCTTATGGTATCCCAGACAGCTTTGTCGACATCATTAAAAGCTACTATGAAGGTTTCACGTGCAGCATTCGGAAACAGTGACATCATGTTCGAAGTCAAGACGGGAGTAAGACAGGGATGTGTATTGTCCACTTTGCTGTTCAACTTTGTCGTCAACTGAATACTATCCTGCACCATTGAAGACAAGAAGCGAGGCATCAGATGGAAACTCTCCACAACACTGGAAGACCTCGATTAAGCTGATGACATGGCTGTTGCTTCACATTCCCACTGTGACATGTAGGAAAAGACCAATCACTTCCAATCATTTGCCTGCCAAGCAGGATTACTTGTCAACTCTACCAAATCAGAAGTAATGGCACTAAATATTAACAACCCAACTCCCATAAAACTTGGTGACAAAGTTTTGAGATATGTGAATCAATTTACCTATCTCAGAAGTGTATTTACTAAGGGTGGAGGAGCAGATGAAGATATCAATAGTCGACTCTCACAAAGCCAGAACAGCTTTCAGGATGTTGGAACCAGTTTGCAGATCATCTCAGTACAGTTATATCATAAAGATAAAGTTATACCAGAGCTGTGTTGTATCAGCGTTGCTTTATGGAAGTGAATGCTGGAAGATGACTGACACTGATGCACACGAAGTCAACACCTTCCATACCAAAAGTCTCCGAAGGATCAAGAAAATCTTCTGGCCACTGACACAAACTATAATGAAGCGTAGGTGGACAGGGATTGGGCATGTGCTCTGACAAGATCTTTGGCTAAGACAGCACTGTACTGGACACCTGAGGGCAAGCGGCGCCAGGGGAGACTGAAGACTACATGGCGGAGAATGGTGGAAGCGGAATTGCAGAGCAGAGGAAAAACTTGGGAACAACTGAGTCGGGTGGCTGAAGACCACAGCAAGTGGAGAAATGCTTTTGCTGCCCTATGTGCCAGGAGGCATAATGGGCAGTAAGTAAGTAAGTAGACAAACATACAGAACAAAGTGAAGTCTTCAACTTACAATGACATCACAAATCTTGGGGAAGAAACTAGTTACCATACCAATATCCAATATGTTCAGTAAAGCAGGCACTGAAGGCCATTCAAACAAAGCATGAAGACAGAATCAACCATGAGCTGCTGCCACAGGGTATTGTTATTTCATCCATCCTAAAATACTAACTTTCCAGCACAAATGCTTTGTGGTGGGAGGTCAGGTCTAACAAAGCTTACCCAAAAATATAGTTAATGTTATTGTCAAATACCTAAACAACACTCTCACCACTAATAAAAATCGTTATAAATGGTTTCTTTCTGAATCACCATCTTGCTCTATTTGTCTCCAAAATGAAACTTTGCAGCATATAGTATCAGGCTGCAAACAATATATTGATCATGGAAGATATAATTGGAGACACGATTCAGTTCTCATATGCCTTTCAAACTCTCTTTCACATTTGACAGATTGGTCTATCTATGTTGACCTACCTTCCTTTCCATCTCCTAGCTGGACTAGTAATGACATCCTTAGACCTGGTCTTATATTGCATAATAAGGATAGTAATAAAATACATATCATGGAACTAACAGTAGGTTTTGAGAACAATCTCAAGATTAACAGTGACCACAAATTGAGTCAGTACAGACCTCTACATACTTCATTGTCAACACCATATCAGAAGGTTAATTTTATTAACATGTTTATGAGTGTGTCAGGTGTACTTGAAAACTCTTGTATCTCCCTATTCAAGCTATTAAAAGATTTAGATTTGCCAGAACAACATTAAAAATGCCTAGTTTCTAAAATCATGGTCATTGCTATTCACTCTACCTACTACATATTTTGCAGCCGAAATAATGATTGGATAAACCCAGGTCTGAAGGACTTCTAACTCTTTTTTACATTCATACATAGATATATATATAATAAATACCATTCTTTTTTCATCCAATGTGAAGCAACCAATATTATACTGCCTAATTCTAGTAAAATATAGTACTGTAGAGTAGATGATACTATTAACTGAATAATGTTTGAAAAAGACTACTATTTGTGACTTTTTTAAGTCATAGGAAGGAAGATTACGACCTTGCACAATTGCCCTTTGCAAGGCAAAACAGGCAGTAGAGCATATTCTTGCTGGACAATCTACTGAACTGGTTTGGAAACTGAGCATATTCTTAGGTAGATTAATGTTCTTGTAATATTTCACTCTTTCCATTACATCCTATGACGAAACATGTTCCTTTGGCAGATACACTCTTTTGTAAGAATAAAGTTAAAGAGTAATAAGCCTCAGAATAGCTGAGATTTAAGAATAATTTAATATAATGCAAAGGTCAAGCTTCACCAAAACGTTGAATTTTTGTGCATTCAAGTTATATCACTGTTTGTAGATTAACGTTTGCACTACCGATGCAACATTTATTATTATGCTTTAAAATTGATCTGCTTTATGACGAAGATTGGCAAATTGACATTGAAAAAGATTTTAATACATTGCTTTCATTTTCAGACAAAGTTCCACCTCTCAAAATTAGCAATACTTTAAGAGTAATCTTAGGCTCAAAACCTGAAAAAATTAAGACAATTGACGTTCAGCAAAACCTAAGGCATTCCTAAAAAGTTGTGTAATGAAAGAATTCAATCTGCTGGTTATAGCTGATTGGAAAAAGAAGTATACATCCATATTTCGAATTTCAGTTGAAAGGAGCCTAAAAGTAAAGCCCACTACCGCTAAAAGGTGGAATCTGGATGGAAAACTATTTATTACAGTCTATATCCAAGGTTCCTCACGTGTAGGCAGAGATGAGATGAGATGAGCCTAAAGGGCACTAGTTGCACACAAAAATTTCGAGAGTTGATGCTCCATTTCATATTTGCCTCGATGGTTTTGATAAATTTATACTAAGCATATGGATGGGGTCCTGGAGGTAAAGGTCCCT
This sequence comes from Cassiopea xamachana, assembly GCA_900291935.2. Taxonomy (NCBI): domain Eukaryota; kingdom Metazoa; phylum Cnidaria; class Scyphozoa; order Rhizostomeae; family Cassiopeidae; genus Cassiopea; species Cassiopea xamachana. The sequence continues at coordinate 8,064,501 of OLMO02000301.1, forward strand.
ACACATTTCTTCAGGATAGACGTCCTGGAAAAGTTTTGAAGCTTTTTATTCCATTCAGTTCTTCAAATCAGTATCTACTTCTCTTCTGTGTCAATGCAAATTGCTTGAATGCAAATTGCTTCTGCTTAAAGATTCCTGATAACTGTGCCTCTTCTTGTCAACGCACATTAAGTGGTTTCCATCATAAGCTTTACATGAACCTATTAGACCTTGATATCAATCAAACAGGACATTATAAACCTGGTGAAGGAGACAGTTTATCCATTAAGTACAGTTGAAACTCGATAAGCCAACTACCAATTAAGTCAAAATCCCACGATGTCAAAAATTGTCTCATTTTCCTTTTTTTTGCATGGTTTATGTACAGAAAATGCCTGGGATAAGTCGAATAACGTGATAAGTCAAACAACTTGCATACTCTTTTCAACAAATAACTCCGGCAAGTTAATGAAAATCAGTAAATTCAATGAACATGCAATCAAAAACACACTGCCAGTAATCTAGACCATCATTTCCTCAATTTGATTTAACAGGAAATTACTAAATATCCAATTGCTTTATTAAAATGTTCACAAAAGCTACACAACCTTAAACATTCAAGTGGCACGGGACTTGCATTGTATCTCCCACGTACGGCTTGCCTTTCACTTTAACCGTGAAGCAGCCATAACACATGGAGGGAGGCATTATTCAATTTTGGCTGATTGTCAAATCCCCCGCTCCTTATTTTAACCACCTGTTTATTAATTTGAGCAATTCTAGATATGCTTCCAGTCTGCATAGATCATCTATGAACATGCAAATGCATCGATTCCTTACAAGCTCAGCAAATCTTCATGTCTTGTGTTTTGCTGTTTTTATGAAGTGTTTGTACTTCTTAGGAACAATCACGTCTGCAAGTCTACGAGCAGTTTCTTACATGATCTCATGAATGTTCTGTTTTTAGCCCTGATTATCCTGAAGCCCTGATTCTTAATTAGGGAAAGTTGCTAGACTCCCTCAAATTCTGATCCTCCTTTTACTATGGGCCTTAGATTAAAGGATTTTTGCTAAAGAGTAAAACTATAGGTTTTTAAAATTTTCCATTTCCACCCTTTCAAAAGTAGTCAACGAGATCACTTGCATTTGGAAGCAAGATTTAACGTGCTGAGATAGATACCTTTATACATTGAGACCTTGCTAAGCCAAACAAATTTTTGTTGGCAGTTTAACTTATCGAGATCTAACTGTATTATTGTTCCAAAGGCTTTCTATCCAATCTGCTATCATATTATAGATCTCATTTTTGCAGGGCAAGAAACCCTGATACCCCCAAAAAATGTATTAACGTAACTTCTCTGGTCATAGTAGTTGGTCAAATGGTCAGAACACTTCCCCCATGAAGATTATCTAGGCACATCCCTGCATGCAGATAGAAGTTTGTAGTTATATTGGTGCACCACAAATGCTCTTTGGCATATATCGTGTGGCACACTAACTTCATACTTTCCAGTATGGTGATAACACTCCAGATTCAAAGATGCCAATTTCACAACTATCTTAAAATCATGCAAATCAGCAAGTTGAATCGCTTTTTAAATACTTTGCATTGTGCTGTGTATGGATGCAGTGTGTAGTACATGCATGGCTCTATGTACCAAAATAACTTTGAAATTAATGTGGGCTAGACTTGTGTAGCCCTAGTTGGCAGGAAATTCTTGTCACATTTTGTCCAATCAGAATCTTGCTCTGAATCATTGGATATTGGAGCACATTGAGCATACCCGTGACACCATCCTCATGCAGAGGCTACCTGCAAACCAGAAAGACCGAGCTGCTTGATTTGTTTTGCCGCTATCAATTGTTCTTTATCAAAAGTTGAGTCTGGAGCACTTATTTAATTGGCTCAGGGAGTCGTTGGATCTCAGGTCACCTAGAGAGATGTTCCTGAGGGCAGCAAAAGTGGCTGAATTTGGGTGAAACTATTCTGTTTGCAGCTATTCTCTAATATCCTCTTTCCACCATTTCCCTTTATTAGTCATCATTCTTCCGTTTATGGAGTAGTGATTGTTTGTTTGCCTCTTGGCATGAATCAGAGTGTTAATTTCTTGTAGCAGTCTGTGTTGTTTAGGGGTGTGCAGGCACTACTTCGAGATATTAAGCACCATGCAGTCTTTGCAAACCCATAGCCGGTGCAATTTTGGAAGGAGAACACCAGATGAGCAGGGCACCCCAATAAAAACATCGACAAGAATTGACAATACAATTGTAGATCTTGCTTATAAGGGTAGTCTACAGGTGACTACTTCGACATAAACTAAAATGTACAGAAAGGAAAACAAATCATTTTCGACACAATTATGCGCGAGAAAATGTGTTTATCAGTGACACTCCAGTTCTTGCCAATCCCAAGCCCTAATTTTTTTGCGTTAAGTGCTCCATTATTCATGACTGAGAGACTGAACAGATGGATGCCAGATGGAGATTCATTTTCATATTTATGCTTGCTTGCCACAAGCATTGTACAAAGCCTTTGTTTTCCAAGTTCTTTCGAGATTTTAAGTGATAATTGCCCCATCCCCAGTAGTTATCCTATATGTCTTGCATTGCTTACAGCTTGATAACAACAGACTACACCCTTTGTCATGCAGTGTGTTGTTGTCATGCATGCTACATTTCGACAAATTAAAGTTTGAAAGCTTTGCAATTCAGCATATACAGTGAATTTTTCTATGGAAAATATGCTAAAGATGTACACAGTCTGTGTAACTCCATTACAATTGCCTAAATGCAATGAGATCTCATGACTAGTAAATAATCAACACTTCACACTTTCAACAATTAAACAAGATAAGGTTTTATGATTCTTTAATAACCGGAGTGATGGCCTAGTGGTAGAGCGTCTGCCTCACAAACGGTAGGTTGTGGGTTCTAGCCCCGGCCAAGTAGTACCAAAGACTTTAAAAATGGTACTCACTGCCTTCTCGTCTGGCGCTCGACATATGAGAATGGAAAGGGAAAGTTAAACTCGCGGAGCTATCAGTGGACCAGCCTCCCGATGTAGCTTTCACTGCATTCGCAGACGCGTGGTCTAGGCTATAGAAACGGAGATAGGTGCCGCCCTATGCGCCATTGGGCGCAGGAAAGGACTTTCACTTTGACTCTATTTGAATAACTCTCTTTCCTGAATAACAACATCCATTCTGGCATGTTTTAAGCGTTATGCCTACATGTAAACTCTAAAATGTAACCTGTTCTTAATACATGTTGTTGTTGTTCACCCTGAATTGTACTGCGGCACTCTCATGAGGCTCAAGCGCATCATTCAATCTGTTCAACAGAAAGTAGTTTTCAGGAGCAAAAAGATGTGTTTCAGCTTTATGCTTTCATATCATCATCTTCTGAGGAAGATAGGGGTGAAAGAAAGGTGCAGAATAACAAATTACAGAGTCCCAGTGCTTTTGAAAACTATTATTGGAATGCATTGAAGGCACAAATGAGACAGGCTTGCAAAGAACTTTCATTTGCTATGCATGTAAGAACTTACATTAACAAATTACAAGTTAACAGTCTACTTTACAACACTACGAGGACGATAACAGAGGGTGCAACTTTCATGACCACCCACTGGCCTCTAAGGTACTTCTCTGGTCGAAAAACTAATATTAAATTAAAATAGTCATTACTTTGGAATTTCAACCGGAGGAGTACCTTGAAAAGAATCTAAATACAACAATTAAATAAAAATACAATAATGGAATAACAGGAGAGGAGAATTACAAGGTTAGGTTCCCAAGTCATTCAAAAGAATTTTGCATTTGAATCACAAGATAACTGTACATGGCTGTAAAGGATTACTTTTAGCAGCTCTTCATGTGAGACGATTTTTATACCATGAGACAACAAGATAGCATTCACAGAGTTGACAAGATCATGTATAAATACATCATAGGCAAGGCAGAGCTAGAAATAGTGTTCCGTGTCCTCAACACCATTGTTTACTACGCACAAGGGATTCAAGGTTTCTCTGAAATTATATTTAAACTTATGAAAATTCAGCTTACTTAGCCCAACACGTAGTTGGGTTAGTATGGATACGCCTTGAGGGTCATGAATACAGTAAACAAACTTTGGAGGTGGACAGATAATCCATACTAGCCTTCCCTTGAATATATTTACAGAGCTAGACAGTCTAATGTAATGGTCAAGCCTTTCCCATTCGGAGAAGCAGTTAGGGTAAAAACTTGATTTGAAAGCTTGCGTTCTTGTTTGCATTTGTCCTATTGCAGCATTCCTACTGCAGCTAAGGAATTCATTCACACAGAAACATTTTATATTCCTGTCAGTTTAATATTTTCTTTTCCAGTTGTCTACGGAAAATTTCTTACAAGTGGAAAACTGCTTAAAGGAAATCTGCAAAGTGATTTATATGTAGTCAATAAAAACTATTTCTGAAATGTTTCAAACTGTAAATAGACAACTCCGATCACCAAAAAACAATACCCCAAGTGCCTTTAAAAGTGCACATACTATTGCTCCTAAATGATTATCCTCTTTATTTAAGTGCAAGGATTTCTTCATGCCCTTAGTTTGCTCAAACATTATTTGCAAGTACTCATGTTGTGGCTGCAATGCCACTTATTGTGGTAAGACATCCAGAAATCTTAAGATTTGCTATTATGAGCACCTTGGGCTTAATAAAAGTGGACGAAATCGTGCCTCTCCCAGCTCTTCATCCATCTGGGATCATATCAAGCAATTAGGTCATACAGGCAAACTAGAGGAATTCTCCATTATTAGGAAATCTGACAATTCTTTTGATCTCTTAGTTCATGAAAGCCTCCTTATTCAAAGGGATAGACCAACTCTCAATTCCCAGCAATCTTCTATTCATATGGTTCGCTTCTAATTATTCCATGTTTTTTCCTTACGATTTCTATATTCTCTCTAGAGAAACATTGGTCTTTTCTATGGTTTTTATCAATTTTATATCTCTGTCCCCTCCTTTAGTGCTCCCTCCCATGTTCCTAATTACTCATTTATGCTTCCTTCTACGTTGGCTTTTATCACGTGCTTGTTGATCCATCTTTATATTATCTTCAAACTGAAGATGACTCAAGCATGAGTCAAAATGTTTAAGTCGAATCACACTATCTAAGTCGTATTGTTTAAGTCAGTTAAATTGGAATAATTATTTAATGGAAAAGTCTTCATAATTAAATGGAATAGTCATCATGGAATTGTTATCACCCTGGATCAGTCATCAGTATCGATAAAGGAATATGTGTACTCTTTCTGTTGTTGTTCAGCTTCTTCAATTGATTACAAGGCTGTGATTTCCAACTTCAACATCACTAACATACTATTGCACTACACATGATGATACGAAAATCACTTACTTGAGCTCACACATGGTTCGTAATGCTAAACCTCTAACCATTGCATTGTCGTCTTCTGTATCTTTTGTAAGCGTTGCAACGACAAGAATAGCAGCATCTTGGTTACACTTTGCTTGTACACGAATATATAAGTAAATAAGCTTCTTTGCAACAAGGTCATTAGTTGCACTTGCCTAGAATGTGACAGTGAATATGGTTCAATAACGAATACACTAGGTACCTTAGCACAATACTGCAACATATCTATTCTTAGAGGACTTTGGTTTAAAAGTCGGAAAAAGCAAATTGCAATAGCCTTTATTGACATGACGCTTAAACTACATATATAACATAATCATGGCCTATAATCATGGCAAAATAGGTAATGTAATGTTGGCTACAATTCAATTCAATCACTGCAGCTCAGATTCTACAACTCATAAGCACGTCAAACAAAGAACAAGACTTCTCTAAAAGAAACTGGTTGATTAGAAACTACCAGATGCGTCAAAAACTTTTGAAATTCTTTAGCTATGTTCAAGGAGCATTATGAAACTAAATTTAAAGGGAGTCCAGCACCTAGCTTTCATTTATTCATTTTGTTTATTTCTAGCCAAAAAAAATTGTAACTCCAGCCAATGATTTGCTTGACCTTTTTGAGATGATTACCTTCTACATCCATCCAGTAATGCTCATTTTTTAAACATTAAGTCAAATATAGGTTTCTACTAAGAAACTTCATTTCATATACAAGATACTCTGGTTCAATCGGGAGTAAGGAAAACACCATTAAGCGGAAAAATGGATAACAGGGAGGTCAAATTTCTGAAACATAACATGAAACAGTGATTGAAATGATGAAAGTACAACTTGAAATTCATCAAAACGAGAAATTTCCTATGACTTCCAGTATTATTTTTAGACTATTTTTGTAAACTGTTATAAATTGCACTTAATAAGAAAACTATAAACTTAGCAAAGCCCTTCAAAAATATTTCCCACAAAAGTACCTTCCAGTTAGTGGGCTAATTATGGAAAAATATTCTTTAAGCCGTGCTTTCTCCCTAAATCTTCCCAGAAGAGGGCCTACTTTGTCAAAATGTTTAGATACTTTGACAATTTTGCACATTTTGGAAATCCATCCTTGACAGAAAATTCCGATAAAGAGGAGTAACCTTCTGAAAATTTGGAACAAGCAGTATACTGCACAGTGTAAAAATTTTGGGAGAAAGGAAAACTCCGTATTATCTGACATCTGGATTGTCCAATGCTTGACTACATGAAGTAGATCATGATAACAATAAGATGCCACTATGCAAATTAGTTCTATTTTCCTTTCAGAACAGGGGAAAATGGCCATCCATAAAGTCAGATGAGAGGGGAAAGCAAAATAATATTGTCAAGTCCGCAGCCAAAACTGCTCAATGGGGGTTTCTGAAAGCTACAATACTTGCCAAAAGTCCCTAGGACATTATAACTATAGTGATGAAAAATATAGCTTTCTCAGCATCTCAACCATCATGCCTTAACGCACCTCCCTTCCCCCTAAAACATAGTTGGTCTGTTCCTGAGACACCTGGCGTTATTGTGCATGGAAAACTTTTCTGCTAACGTATGTACTTCTCCCAAAAACCAATGCTGTTTAGGGGGAGGAGGGGAACAAATTTTCGGCTTAGATTAAAAATATGCAAAGAGTCCCAGGACTTTTGGCGATTGCCTGGTATTAAAATTTGTCTATTAACGTTATACTTCTAGTGCGTTTGTCGATCATGGGGTAATCGATGGTGCTCAACAAGATGGTAATATTTAAAATCGTGTAAATCATCTCTATGAAATCCTTCTGGGTGGGGTTCCAGTTGTGTATCTCTCTGCTTGTGTACATGCCTAAAGTTGTACTAAAAAGTGACTTTTATTGTCGGAAAACAATGCAATGAGCAACATGTGTATCACGAAGCATGTGCTCAAAATTTATCAATAACTATGGAATAACATAGCACCTAAAAGGGAACTAAATACTGACTGCACTTGGAATTTGTGAATAATGGGAAACAAGGCAATGACAGAAACTTAAGACATATACTGTTACCATTTCATACCGATTTCTTAGACGCCACTATTAACTAATTCATTGTGTACTCAAGTGCTATCTACCTGGCATCAACATTTTAATATTTTTGTTTATGTGTTCTGGGAATTTTTGCATAAAAGAGACATTATATCTAACATCCAACACCGCATAAAAAACGTTCTAACGTGCGGGGCATGTAACCCCAAAATGTTTTCAAGAAAAAGAGGCATTGAAATATTCGTCATACATCGATTGGCATATTTCATGTGAAACGTCAGCAGTATTTTCGCAGCGTGTTTTTGTCATGTACGATACATCTTTGACACTTCACAAATCAAAAATGAGTTTAAATACTCTGTAATTCAGCATACATTGCGCATTTTATTTATGAAAGGTGTGTAAAAGATGCAAACAATCTGTGTACCTCCATTACTATAACCAAAATGCATTGCAATATCACGAATAGTAAAAAACTGACACTTTTTAGCTTCTGCTATGGAAAGCGATGTGTCGTGTGATTCTTTATTGTCAAAAGCTTGTAAATTGTGCAGTACCCCCATCATATTTCGCTTTACCTGTATCAATAAATTCAAAGAAATCATTGAAGTATATACAAAGATTGGGTGTGTCTTTTACTGTACTCGCCCTTCTCATTGTTGAAGACAAACAGCTGTATTGACTTTGTCTTGGCCTGATTTTATACTGTAAAGTGTCCTCTAGTTCTCATTTGTACTTGCAGTTGTTGCGTACATGCTTGTCTTATAGCAAACTCAAGCTTGTCATGCATTTTGCTATGTGAAGGCATAACCTTGATATGTAAATAGGTTATACTCTCAAATACTTGTTTTCTCTGCATCCTTTCAATGTTACCTTTAGAGTTGCTTTTACAGGAAACCAGAAATTACTGTGATGTTGCAGCACATTATATATTATCATAATGGACTTAACTTATGTGTGCATTATCAGGGCCCTCCAGAAGTTGGAGCTTTAGATCATTTTCTCCTATCATGAGAGATCCTGAGTATTTTTCATTTTTTATATTGATCTTCCTAAATATCTTTTTTGTCCATCTTTTATATTTGTGCTCTACCTACACTGCAAAGATTAGCATAATTACAATAAAATGCTTTATATTTCGATGGGCAAGAATTATTTCTTGTGATCTGAATTAGATGCTTATGCATGCTGCTAAAGGTTTTAGTTATTATGTGTTTATCATAAAAGCAAATTGCTCCATTTTTTGGGCAGTTTGCACTCCATACCCTACTTGCAAAAGCACTTGATGCTAGATTTAGAAATATTGCATCGAGCTGCAATCTTAAAATATGACCAGCTAAGCTCTTATTGCAAGAAAGTAGCAAGTGCTCTCTTCTTTTCCGAGATTTTAGCATGTCTCGCTATCACACCTTGATCTTTGAGACCATTACAGTCAAACTACGTCACCACAGGCAACCTCTTATGATGCTTTTTCGAATTTCCACATTAATTTTTCAAATGTTGTTGGCAAATGCATGAATACGAGGTTACGTCTTTGGTGCTTTATTATGAGCGCAGCACTAGTCACAATTTGTTACTTTGCATTATATAGAACCTACAGCCTGATGTCTTTTGCATGCACTTTCAGAAGACAATTACAAAAAATTTACCCAACTATGTCAATATGACGTGACGGGGTTCATTTATGCAAAAAACTGTTTTCACCATCATAATCAGCACCCCCAAAAACCCTGACCTCCTCATTGATTGCTGCTCAATATATTATATCCTACAAATTTTATATCTGAGAGTACCTGTCAAAAGTCCCTGGGACACTTTAAAGAAGTTTTAAGAATTATAACTTTCTCAGCACTTCAACCATTATGCCTTGATGAGCCCCTCTCCTTCCTCCTAAAACAATGTTGGTCTGTTCCTGAGACACCTGGCGTTATTGTACTTCTCCCAAAAACCAACACTGTCTAAGAGGACAAGTGGGACAAATGTTCTGTCCAGATTAACAATATACAAAGTGTCCCAGGACTTTTGGCGAGTATTGTAGCTTTGGGGTGGGTCCGTTGCTCTAGACACCTAATAAGGCTGGATATGTTAATCAATTTTTTTTCAGAGAAAATCAAGTTTTTTTTCCTTGGTCTTCAATCTGTTGTTTTCACAAGCTGGCATTCAATGCAGTGTCTCTCGATCATGTGTATTGCTGCATTGTTTTGTCTGTTGATCAGGAACATTGTTCTATTGTTTGGTTATACCAGAGAATATAATCATGCTGCAAGGAAGGAGTCCCCACTTTGGTTTGCTCTGCTATGGCTGCTGCTGCATGTCTTCCCAGGTAAGTGTTTAGCTTCTTTTTCTTACTTTTTACATTGGGTGGCCATTTCAATTATAAGTAACGATATCCTCGGTTTTGCACATTTGTTTGTGTCAAAATAAACAAGAAGACGAGAGGTGTCAGTTTATAGGAACGATGGTGTTCCTATCATTACTTGCTTGTCCTGTGACTAATCCTAACTGGTTTTTTGATGTTCATTACGATGTAGTCCTATTTTACGTGTAGAGGACATGGATGCTGTCTGTAGACTCATTTCTGACTATAGACCCCTATCCTTATGGCATCAGAATAGAAAGTAAACAGCATGTGCGTGCATGGTGCAGGGCAGAAACACTTGCAAACACCTTTATGCATGTCTTCACATCCGTAGACCTTTGTATCCAGTTTTGCAATGAACGGAAACAACAGAAAATGAAAGATATCCATTCCTGTACTTTGCCTCAACAAATTGGAGGAAATGTAGTTATGAAAGCAACTGATGTTGAGAATGCAGTTTTAGGCCTATCGTTAGGCCTCTTTTAAATACAAGGTCCAAGTCATATAAATGTTTAGTAAGAAGAAATGACTGCTTCAGGACCTTTCTTTAAATATTGTGTAAGCCGTCAAACTGCCAGTAAGCAAACTATTTTTCATAGTTCACACTCATCAACAGTGGACAGCTTCTCATCATTTCTCAGAGCCCGTTCAAAAAGGATGGATGATCTGTAAATACGTCTGTTCTAAAACATGGCTGGTACACATATATTGTTGACTAATTTTTACACAGAGCCTTCCAGGATTCCCTTTTCATTCTTAACACAACACATTTTTTCTTACTTTCTATTGCTTTGTCTCTATGACTCAATTCATCTGATCTTTCCCTGCAGGGTAGAAACAACTAGGAGCTACAAGCTTTAGTCTAAGCTTACAATGGAACAAGCACATAACTGGAGGAGATGTCCAGGAGCGTGCAAAACCATCTTGTGCAATCGCATTGGAGGGGCAAAAGCCTTATTTTCTTATGTAAATCTCTAGGATAATAATTCTTTTGGGAGCAAAACCATTCAAGATATATAATTTTGGAGGCATTGCCTCCTGTGCCCCCCACAGGTACAAGCCTGGTGGAAGCCAGATGAATTTCATTACATTCAACTATCGATTTTCAGTACTTGTGATTTCTCCAACAGTTTTTCTAGTGTAAAAGCTGTGCTTATTCGATTTCATCTGATGAGAACAACCAGGAACATAAAAATTGCACATATGTAGTATATATGTATAGAGGGTTTAACTATTTAAATACTCTGGTAATAAAATGTTCCCTGCACGTTGTCTGATTCCATAATTGGCCCGGTGTCCAGTTTTTCAGTCACTAAAACTTATTGCCCTTATCAAATCAACCCTTCATTGCTTCTAAAGCGGGCTTTTACTTTCAATATCTGATAAATGAAAGATTACTGTTCTCTCTGATCTCCCGATGAGACTACCAAACAGCGGAGCCAGACTAAGGCGTTTTTCTGTTATGAAGAGTGAGATTCCAAATTTAAATAACAAGTGGCCAGTCATATACAGAAATGAACAAGAGTAGCATCTCTCTGTCCCACATTATGCATGCACATCAAAGATCCCTGCCTTTATAAACATTGGAAAGGTGCCTATATGCAGATCAATTGCATACATACATACATCTAAATTAGTGTGGATTTTTTTTATTGGAATTTTTAGTAAAGGTGTTGACAGATGAAGAGAGTGAGCGGGTGAATGTGAGAGATGAATGAGGATATGATATGATATGATATGATATGATGTGATATGATGTGATATGATATGATATGATATATGATATGATATGATAATATATTATTCATACACGATTCTACCCTTCAGCTTTTTTATTTTACATCATAATATAAAAAATTCCAAGTCGGTAATATTTACAATAGTCCAAATACACAGAAATAAAAAGAGTAGCAACAAAAACTATATCCTAGGATGCTGTTCTTCCAGGGGGTTGTATTTTTAAAACGCCAAACATATTTTTAATCAGCTCTTTAGGAACTCCTTTAATCTCTTTTTAAAGTGACTAATAGTTGGGAACTCCCTAATATCCGTTGGAATTGTATTCCAACTTTTTACAGTAGAGTATTGATAGCTCTTTTTCGCATGTTCAGTGTTGAGCCTGGGAATTTGTAGATCTTTACAATGCCTTGTTGCATAATTTGATAGCGAAGGCCTTTGTTGAAATTTATCCCAAAGATTTTCCGGACTTAATTTGTTAATTATTTTGTATGCCATGACTGATCGATCAAATCGGATGATATTTTCAATGCTCAGCCAGTCACATGACCAGTTGTCTTTCAATCTGGCGTTTTCGATTATTGTCCGGGCCCTGTCTTGCAGGCGTTGCAGTTTGGTTCTTGGAAGGCTACCCCAAATTTCATTGGCATATCGTAAATGGCTTTCGATGATGGCACAGTAGACACTACAAAGTTTTGTTTGGGGAATAATATTTTAACTTTTTTAATAACGAAAGTCCTCCATAGATTTTACCTTTTAAAGTGTTGTATTGCTCATCCCAAGATAGATTCTCATCAACTGCTATACCAAGCGATTTTGTTTTCGTGACACGCTTCATATCTGTTCCATTTATTGTGAGTGGATTTGATGTATTTAGTGTGTATAATTTACGAGAATGACCTATGATCATGTATTTGTTTTTTCTGGGTTTGGACTTAACTTATTTATTCTCATCCATTCTGAGAGATTGAATAGTTCCTGTTGTGCTTCATGTAGAATTTTTTCGACATCATTCGATGTGATCGTTACAGTGGTGTCATCAGCGTAGACACTTGCCTTTGAGAATCTTAAAAATTTTTCAAAATTGTTTAGATATATAATAAAAAGTAGAGGCCCCAAGCAGAAACCCTGAGGTATACCACAGGTTACTTCACTAGCCATGGATCTCTACCCACTTCCAGAACTGTATTGTTTCCTCTGATATAGATACAACTGGAACCAACTTCCAGTATTGCCTCTCATACCATATTTCCATAACTGTTTTATCATTATTTCATGATCTACATTGTTGAATGCTTTCCTAAGGTCAAGAAATATTGCTAGGTTTAGTTTTTTGCTATCAATATTTTCATAGCAATAGTCGGTAGTGCCTATAAAGGATGTTATTGTATAGTGCAGTTTTCGAAAAGCTGACTGATTCTTGGTTAGGACATTGTTTTCAAGAATGAAGTTGAGTATCTGATCATGCACAATGCGCTCCAAGGTCCTGGAGAAGACTGAGATGACCGGAATGGGCCTGTAGTTGTTTACATCCATTTTTACTCCTGATTTAAAAATGGGAGTTATTCTTGCAAGTTTCCAAATATCTGGGAATATACCATTTTCTAATGATGAATTGAATATCATTGCCAACGGTTTGCTACAAGGTCGACCACATCTCTAACAACTGTTATGAGTATGTTGTCAGGACCAGCTGCTTTTCTGATTCTTAGTTTATTGATTTCATTTACAATGTGCATACTGCTAACTGTCTTAAATGTCAGTTCTTTCTGCTCTAATGTGATATTCTGGAGACAGTCATCACCTGGTTTTGCAGTAATTTTCTTAGCCAGGTTTGGGCCAACAGAAACGAAATGTTGATTAGGGCCTCCAGAATATCACGTTCGCGATTGAGGTATTTACCCTCTATTTCCACACTTGAGAGTTTCACAGAATTCTCCTTTTTGCCTAATACTTTGTTAATGGCTTTCCATATCTTTTCGGATTTCCTATGTTTTCATCAATAAGCTGTTGATAATAGTCCCTAATTGCGTCACGTATCTCCTTTGTTATTTGATTACATAACTTTCTATAGGCAGGCCAATTTTCATGAGATTTTTCAACCTCCCTCTTCAGTATATCCCTTTTCGTCATCCAGCTTTTTAGAGAGGCAGTAAGCCATGGGGTGAAATGGTTACGGATTCTTTTCTTCTGTACTGGAGCATAAACGTCTAAGATGGATTCGAAAATTCCCTGAAACGTGGCTGCCATGTTTACAGGATCTCTACTGTATGGACCAAGGACAGTTTCCCACTCAATCTGGTTCAGGTCTTGACGGAATTGTATTCTGTCATATTTTTTCAAGTTACGGGATTCAACGATTTTTTTTATATTTTCTTTCTGTCGCTTGGCATTTATTTTCTGAATACCATAAATCAGATAGTGGTCAACCATCCCTATCTCCATTACATCTGCCTCTACGATATTTTTTGCGTTAGTGGAAGAGAAATGGTCAATGAGGGTCTTGCTTACTTGCTGTTCACCAAGTTCAGTAGTGGTGATAGCAACTCGTGCATACCTCTTAATTAATTGTTCGAGTTGATATTCAGAGTAGATTGATTTGAGTTTCTTAGAGTTTGCATTCTTGTGATTTTTGAAGTCACAATTGGTATCGCCAATTAGAATTATTTCCTTCTCATCACTTTCTAGCCTCTTTAGAATTTTCTCTAACTCTTCGAATATTGCATAGTCAATGCAGGCAGTCGGAGGGTGGTACCAGCAGATAACATGGAAAGACCTTGCAAAATTACTATGGGATACCTCTAGCACTATTACCTCAAGTTCATCACTTATTATCTTGAGCTTTGGCTCAGGGCGACTTTCTTTGATGTATATAGCAACCCCTCCTCCATTACAATCTCTGTCCTTGCGGTAAAGCCTATACCCTTTGATAGAGGCTATAGCGTCAGAGACAGTTTTGTCAAGGCATGTGGTGTTGACTGCAGGGGCGGCTTTACACTGTCGTACAGGTCGCACAGGTGACAGTCAACTCTAAATCTATGAAATATTCCTTTGTTCCTATAGCAATTTCACGCAGAATGTATTTGCATATTTCATTCATTAGATCATCCCATAGAAAAAGTTTTTTCATACAGATGAAAGCAAGTGTAATCCACCAGTTCCTGGGAGGGGGGTAGATACTATTCGGTAGTGCTTTGTAATATCAATATGGAGAAACAATATTTTCCATGAAATCCCTTACCCAGAGTATTGTGCATTGTGATTGATGCTCGTACAGGGTACCAAGGTCCCAGAAGACGATTATCTGTGCTCAGGATGTTTCACTCCCACTGTCACACAACTTTACCACAGCACGAAAAAGCGGCAACATAATTTTGACATACTGAAAGCTTTTTTTCGTCCGACACTCATCAGAGTATGAAAACGTCGGATAATGACCTAAAGGTAAACCTAAATATATATCCAGATGCAGTTACTGTGTTAGGATGCATCTAATTGGCCCCAAGTGTGACCAATTAGGACCTATTAACATAGTTTACTTAAAGAGTCCCAATTAGAAAACAAACTCTTTTTGTCTACACAAGACTGGGTTTTGAGTCTTGATGTAAACAGATTCCAAAACACTTAAATGAAAAGACGATCTTGCTTGCCCAATGATCCGAAAATTGTCGTCTGTATATGTTTTGGCGCATTCTGGCTTTGCGATAAGGTTTTGTCCTATGGCCGACTCACATGTTAGAATTGTTCTTTTTGCACATACGAGGTGGCTGTTCTCTTACGGTATTACTTTTATTCCTGATGCTCGCGGGACATGCTGCTTTATTCTGTATGCTAGTCTCTGCGTAGTGCGTCTTACGTACCGAGCTTCACATTGGCACGAAAATTCATAAACAACACAACTTTTTTGAGTGGTAGGAACGCAATCTTTTTTGCAGATGGTAGCATAACCCTAGTGTTGTAAACCACACGGGGCTTCAGAGCATAGTAACAAGATGCAATGGCTTTACTGATTTGGTTTTCAAACTTTGATGAAACATTACCAATCCAGGGCAATTTTAGGTATACTGGGCACTTCTCTGGACCAATTGGTTTTTCAGCTGCAAAGCTGGCTAATTTTTGGTTAATGCAAGAAAG
>OLMO02000301.1:8087185-8108996 GCA_900291935.2 Cassiopea xamachana
TTTATGGTTCGACCCAATGGTCTGGTCCTGTGGTCTGCTCCGTAGGGGGACCACCCTATCCTTTGGTGGTTCTCTACTACTTACATTGTGTGAAAAAATCCAGCCGGATAATCCGGCCTGATTTTCGTAATTTTGGCCGGATAATCCGGTTCCGGCCGGATTCTGAAAACCCCGATCCGGTACACCCCTACACCTTGCTTGATTTGAAAAATGCAATGGATGAAGTTCACCATAGTAAATAAAGGTAGTCCCATATAATTTCGTACACAGGGGACTGCCTGTTAGAGAGAACACTTATCCTGAGCCATCAGCATGTGAGGTAGGGTGGCCAGTTCCTCGCCTCCCTGCCTGTATCTCCCTGCCTGTATCCAAGATTTTCGTAATTATGGCCGGATAATCCTGTTCCGACCGGATTCTGAAAACCCCGATCCGGTACACCCCTAATCTGAGATCCGAACGACATAGTAAGGATACGAGGTACGATCAGAATGGTTAAGTTCTCGATTTTGTTTTATACACTTTGTTTAGATAATCATGTTTCACCAAAATTCATTTCTGCTCGTAATTCTAGATCTCGTGCAAGGCACAGCCCTTCTATTGAACGTACATTCTAAACAATGAAATTGATAAGATCAACATGCAAATTATGTACACACAACGTGCCTACAAATGTCAATGGGCCGAAATTCGCAACTTTTTGTCATTTTTGACTTTCTTCGATTTTGCCGCGCCCAATGGCACATAAGGCGGCGCCTATCTGTTTCTACAGCCCTAGGTCATGTGTCTGCAAATGCAGTGAAGGCTACAGCGGGGGGCTGGTCCACTGGTAGCTCTGCGTGTTTAACTTCCCCACTCCTTTCTCATTTTTTGAGCGCCAGAAGAGAAGGCAGCGAGTACCATTTTTAAAAGTATTTGGTATGACTCGGCCGGGGCTGGAACCATTGACCTTCCGATTGTGAGGCAGAAACTCTAACCATTGGGCCCTCACATCGGTGATTTTGCCGCTACCTTCTGGAAATTTATCAGCGGACTGACAATGTTACTAAAGAAAAGCATGACAGGAACATTCAGCTTTTGCATAAGAAACGTTTTGGTGTCATGTTGAGTGACAAAGAAAACATATTGTAAACCTTTCGGATTATTCTCTCCCTGATACAGAAAAATTCGCTTTAAGTAATGGCCTTGATTTTTGTCTTCCACCCAAAAGTATAAACAATAAACAGTGAAGAGGATTTTGCTGAATTTGAAATTTTATATGCTCAACTTACCAGGCAAATGCCAATTTCATCCAACACACTCAGTGCTCTAACAGCCAAGCTACAATATCCCCAAAATTCCTGGGACACTTCGCACATTTCTAATCTGGACGGCACATTTGGCCCCCTCTTCCACCTAAACAATGTTAGTTTTTGAGTGAAGTACATGCAGAACCAGAACAATTTTTCGTGCACAATAGCGCCAAGTGTCTCAGGAACAGACCAACATTGTATTAGGGGGAAGGGGGTGCGAAGAAGGCGTGCTGATTGAAATGCTGAGAAGGTTATAGTTTTTTAAAAATTTTTTAAAGTATCCCAGGGACTTTTGGCAAGTACTGTCTGATAAGAAATTCGAAGCATATAAGATATTGAGCTGCAATAAATTGGTGGTTGGGGTTTTTGGGGGTGCTGATTATGACGGTCAAAATAGTTTTGCATAAATGAACCCTCTCACATAATATTGAAGCAATGGGGTAAAGTTTCTTCTACTTGTCTGCTCTAAATGCATGTAAAAGACATGCTGGTGTATGAGCTTGCAGCCATATGTCCTGTATGCCAAAACATGAGGTTGTAGGCTTTATATAGTGCAAAACAAGCAAATTTCTCACCAGTACTATCCTCAAAACAAAGCGCAACAGACGTAACCTCGTTTTCATATATATGCTGGCAATATTCGACATATTAAGTTGGAAATTCAAAAAACGGTCATAAAAGGTTGCCTGTGGTGACATAAATCGATTTTTAATGGTCTCAAATATCCAAGTGTGATGGTGAGACAGGTGACCATTTCGGAAAAGAAGAAAGCCTTTGCTACCTTCTTGAGAGAGCAGTTCAACTGGCCATTTTGTGGGATCGCAATTCAATGCAATATTTCTAAATCTAGTGTAGAGCGCATTTTTAAGCAGGGTATGAAGTGCAAACTGCCCAAAAAAGGAGTGGTAGGCCTCTAGTATTAAACGCTAGGGAAAAGGGTTGTTTTCTCAGGAAGTTTAAGTCTATGAGAGAACAAAATCCACATATTGCTGCATCAGGTAAGCACATTGTCTAGAATTTTGAATAAATCTGGATTTAAATATGTTCGGCCAAGGAGAAAAGGGATTCTCACTGCCTGAGACAAAAAAAGAGAGCTGCTTATGCAGCTAAGGCCCTAAAAAATACTACCCCTACGTTTCGGAAATAGAATGTACTGCTATACTTAGATACAGTCTTATTTCTCCATACAAGAAACCATTACCAGGATGCTTTGGCACCAGCAGCCAGAGTGTGCAGAACAGGTGGCGAAGGTCTGGAGCTAACAGCAAAGGGAAGTAAAGATCTAGGGGGAGGGAATATTTGTCATTTTGTTGTAGGAATTTCTTTTGGCACTGGAGCTGTATTAGTAGAGGAATATACCAAAATGAATGGGCAATATTTTTCTGAATTTATTGAAACTACATTGCATAGAGCCATTATTAATCGCGCTGCATAAACAGGGAAGGAGACATTGTTGTTTTTGCAAGACAATGACCCAAGTCAAAATAGTGCAAAAGCAACTCAATCATTGAAAGCTATCAGTGCAGAGGAGGTAAAGATCCCTCCAAGATCTACGGATCTAAACCCCATAGAGAACTTTTTTCATAATGTAAAGAGGAAACTTAGGCAAGAGGTGCTAGATAAAAAACAGTGTGCGAAGATTTAGGTGCCTTTAAACGTAGAATAATAGAAACAATTAGCACTTATGATAAAAATATAATAGATAGAACAATTAGCAGCATGCATACGCATCTAATCCAGATCACAAAAAATCATGGCTGCCGAACGACATATTGAGCATTTTACTGTAATTCTGTTAATATTTGCAGTGTAGGTGGAGTACAAATATAAAAATACACTAAAGAGATATTTAGATAGGTTAACACTGCAAAAGCTGAAGAATAGTCAGGGTCTCTGATTATGGGAGAAAATGGAGTGGGGGTGCTATATCTCCATATAGTGGGAGGCCCTGATAATGCACACACAAGTAAAGTCTATTGTGATAGCTTATAGTATGCTGGGACATTAGAGTCACGTCTGGCTTCCTTTAAAAACAACACTAAAGTTAATATTGAATGGATGCAGAGAAGAGGAATATGTGAAAGTATAACCTTATTTTGTATATAAAGGTTATGCTTTCACAAAGCACAATGCGCTAGAGTGTGCTCCAATACACATCACACTTAGCAACAACAACATGCAGAAGGGAGAACTAGAGGACAGTTTACACTGTGAACTGTGGCCAAAACCATGCCAATTCAGCTGGTTGTCATCCACAAGGGGAGCGGGTAAGTACACCACAAAATGTACCGAATACTTTTACATACTTTAATAACTTTGTATGACTTTAGTAATATCCGTACAGCAAAATATGATGGAGTACTGCACACTTCACACGCTTTTGACAATAAAGAATCATATGACCCTATCTCTTTTCAGAGTTTACACTGTTAAGTGTCAGATTTTTACTACTGACGATATCTGAGAGGATTTTGGTTATGGAACTGGATGTACATAATGAGTGTACATCTTGTATACACTTTTCATAAAGAAAATGCCCAGTGTATGCTGAATTACAGAGCATTTAAACTTTGAAATATTTCACAGAAAAATATTTCACTTAATCCCATTGTTATGTAAAATTTGTTTTGCACACTCCAGAAGCTCACCTCCACATACACAATTATCTTTGTAGACCTTTTTTAATATGTCAATTCTTGACATTGATTGTCTTTCCAGCGTTTGCCACGCCATTTCCATTGCCCATACAGGCTGTATAAGTTTGTTAACTTCTTTCTGTTAACATCAAGACTCAAAATCCAGTCTTGATTAGAGACTTATGTTCTTATGTTTTATTACCCTTCTTATGTTTTACAGAACCCTGCATTCTAGCTAAGGTATGCAGGCACATTACACACTCTACTCTACTACAGCACGAAAAAGCAGCAACATTCTTTTCACATACTAAAAGCAGCCACCTTGTATATGTAAAAACAACAAGTCTACAATTAATTGTGAGTCCGCCATCGCACAACACCTTATTGCAAATCCAGAATGCGCCAAAACATATACAGATGACAATTTTCGGATCATTGGCAAGCAAGATCGTCTTTTCATTTACGTGTTTTGGCATCTGTTTACATCAAGACTCAAAATCCAGTCTTGTGTAGACAAAACGAGCTCATTTTCTCATTGGAACTCTTCAAGTAAACAATGTTAATAGGTCCTAATTGGTCACACTTGGGGCCAATTAGACACATCCTATCACATTAACTGCATCTGGATATATATTTTGGTTAGCCTTTAGGTCACTATCAAACATTGTCATTCTCTGATGAGTGTCTGACTAAAAACGATTTTAAGTATGTCAAAAAAATGTTGCAGCTTCTTTATGCTGTGGTAAAAATCTCTGTTTTGTAAATTGCTTATCCACCATGACACTTTACACCACTTGATGTCAATTGATTTTCTCCCTTCATTGCTTTCACATTCATATCTGATACAGTGATTAGAATTTATTTCTACAGTAAGCTTTCAATGAAATAAAGAACTGAATCTCATAGCAGTTCTTGAGAGTTCTACCATTATGACTGTAGTTCCTAGCCATCACATTTTTTTTTATGTCAACTTTAATTTGTCATGAAATATAGTATACGCTTTACTTGCTGGATTTTACAAATGTGCCCACAGAATGTGGGCAGTCCTATCCCCAACTGTCATCTGCAAATTAGCTTTGGGAAGGGAAGACATGTCTTCGCTTGCCTGTTAATGCTGAGAAGATCATGGTTTGATGAGGACATGATCCCCTATCAAGCATAGTGATTGGTTGATTGATGAAATTACATGTCACTGAGAAAGAGCATGTGACCCCCCTCAATGAGTGGTTGGATGAAGACCAAAATTGTCAACAAGAAATTGGCAGAAAAAAGCATGAAATTTGCTCTGATATTTTTTGACCTCCCAAAGCAGCTTCTTATGGTCACACCATTGTTCCATGGGGAAGCTGCGAGTTCAATGGTGTCATATCTGCGATGTCAAAAGATCAACTTTACTGGCCATAGTGAGAGGATCCGTGCCATCTTCTTTAGCAGTATGACATGTGCCATTGTTTACTTTTTAATAAATAGTACTTTCGCTTCCCTGTGGAGGACGGGCATTACAAGACTGCTGCTGGATAATTCTGTTTGTGGTGTCACATTTCTTTGAAGAGCTATTGCTAATGCTGGCACTGTGAATTTAAAGCTAAGTTCTTTCTTTCTCAATACTAG
The DNA here is from genome assembly GCA_900291935.2 of Cassiopea xamachana. NCBI lineage: Eukaryota > Metazoa > Cnidaria > Scyphozoa > Rhizostomeae > Cassiopeidae > Cassiopea > Cassiopea xamachana. The sequence goes on from OLMO02000301.1 coordinate 8,092,722, forward strand.
CATTTATAGGCCATCCATTTTTTGTAGCTCAAATTTCGTGTGCCTCCTAGAGTTGTTTGTCTGTGTGCTATGTGCAGTAGTTTACACTCGGTTTTCAATAGTGACGAAGCAAAATTAGGAAAACTAAGTGATCTTGACTCCTATCTTCACATTTAAGCGATGGGGATTGCATTATTTTCCCTGTAATTTACTGCCATGCTGTTGTAGAAAAGTTCAATCAGTGACCTCTTGACTAGCAATTATCCACAGCCTAACTTTAATGGCTGGAACATACGCAGATATGAGAAATTAGACTTCAACATTTCCATTCAAAGCGGTTTCATTACAGATCATGAATTGAATTCTGCACTCTCCAGTTCTTTCATCAGTAGCACAGGGATTCAGATCTTGACAGTAGAAATGGTCTTCATGCTAGAAAGCACATACATGAATGTAATATAATCTTTGTGGGGTATGCCTTGAGGAGGATGATTGCACGAACAGAAATTCCTCAAGTTTGGTGGCATGTTTAAGATATGGTTTGTGGGTTCACTGTGCCTGTACTAAAACTATGCAGAGTGTAATGACTTCATATGCATTGCATGCCAAAAATAGTTGGTGGTTTTGTAAATGATGCAGGGGGCTATGTGTAAAAGCTCATGGGGAAAGAGGTTCGCTATTTCAACCCATCTGTTTAAATATAAGTAGAAATATCCATAGTGGTTCAATTCACGAAGACATTTTTTGAATTAAAAAGTGGTTCTAATCCAGTAAAAGCAATATTTCGTGCTATCCGTTCTCATGTCAAGTGAATATATACATGGAAAATGTGATCAAATTTTCGTGATGAAGGTGTAGTTAACTACCTTTCTTTTCTTTTGGAGAAGGGGTGTAGCTCCATGCACCCCTTTCGACAATTCCACTGCATTTAATGATATTGTTAGTATGTTTGGGGTTTGTATTCTTTCAACATTAAGTTTTATGAGAAATTTCGTTAAGCACTACTATATAGTAGTGCATAACATAACATTGCCGTATTTTAAAAGTGCATCAAATAACTCTATATTAAAACATTGTATTCAATTTTATTTAATGCCATATTGTATTCATAGCTTCCTATATGGAATCCTACATAGAAGGCTAGTGTAGAAGGGTGATCTCATTTTTCTATAATGTATGCTCGGGACTCTATACCAAAAGAAAATGAAAGGAGGTCCAAACACACCATTAAGAGTACTAGCTGTTATAAAGCAGTAGTTAGGAAGGTCTGGGCGTTTTGCCCCCATATAATATTTTTGAGAACTATATAGTGTGCATCGTAAGGTACTGCTCCTTGTCAATATCAAGATGCTCTCTTTGTAGAAAAAGCTTGCAGATGAAGTTGTTCATGTGCATTTGAGAGCCCTCAAATGGTGCTTCACCCCTGTATGAACACACCAAATATAAATATGGGACCATCTATGAGGTCGTGGGGTGGAGGAAACTGTTATGTAGGGAGTTACTTTAGCTTGTACTGTTAGGTTGCCAATAAGTGTCCCCTCGCTTACTAAATGTTCGATTTTTCTAGGAGAAGGCTGTATAAGGTAGGTACTTTTGTTGAGTAACCCAAATAACAGAAGAGATATACGTGGCAAGATTCAGAAAGCATGTCCTTACATAGATAGTAATTGGAGTATTTTGTATTTGTGCTGGTTGTTGCACAGTTAGTCCAAACTTTTGAAACCCAAGCTTATTCCAAACCCCCCCCTGCTTATTTTGTCTTAATGGAGTTTCCAACTCCCCTGCTTATTAGCATCCCTCACTTGTTCAGAACCTAAGAGTGGATGCAATTTTAGATATAGTTTTTGATGCCCTGTAACACCTTTAATAGTTAAAAGTCTAGCATCTGACAAGTATACTAGATGTGCTTTTCATATGAAAAAGGTTACAAGCAAAATTAGTCCCTAGCAAAAGTGATTATCTTATTTCTAAAATGTGTGGTCAGTCTTCCATCTACTAGTTTTGCCAAGAATTTGCAGACTTGCTGGCAGCTTACGGGTGCTTTGCCCTTGTTGTCCGTCACTGGTCCTATGTTACCTAATTGTTGTAACTCTGCATTATGTTACCGAAGTCCTTTCATTAAACTGCTAGGTCAACAGAAACAGATCAAATGTCTTACCCCCATGATACTGACAAAAGAGCCAGAGAGTGCAGAATTCAATTCATTGTCTGTAATGAAACTGCATTGAATCAAAATGTTTAAGGCTAATTTCTCATATCTGCACTTGCTCCAGCCATTAACCACGGGCTGTGGATAATGGCTAGTGACCTCTTGACCTGTCGCCATTTTGAAATTATGTCTTTCTTCAGCACAAGTGTCTCAGTTGGCTCTAAATTGCGGTATTGAACCTCTGCCTTCATCGATTTCATGGTGCCAAATGCAGTTATGAGTTCTTTGTATATTTAGGCCACAGTAATGCCGATATTATTGCTTATTGTGATAACTAAAACGAGGGGAGGTTAAATGAAACTTGCATTGTACTTAGAGTACTAGGCCTCTCATTATGCGCAATGAAAACAGTTCTGCTTCTCCTGCTAAAATATGGCCTGGATTCGACACAAGTCTCCTTGCAACCGAAGTGTCTTCCACCCTGCATTTTTTAAATCAACCTAGCAGTTTACTGATTTCACTTTGACTTTCTGTCTGAATTCCTAGGTATTGATTTCCCTCCCAATGGGGCAGTAAAAGGTCACGGGTACACACTCTTCGTGAAACATTTTAACATTTTTGTATTGCCTAAAAGCTAGCGTAAATCAGGGGTCATTTCTGCCTAGAAGCAAACTGAAGCTTTCTTTAATACTGTATCCTGCTACACAATACTAAATTTAATCAATATGATGTGTATCTTGATCAGTTAATGCTCAGTACTCAAAATATTTGCAGTTTAACAACTTTAGCTTAAATTGGAAGTTCATCATCAAGGAGTAACACATATAAGGTAAGGGGTGCTCATGAAATATCTTAACTCTAGCCTAGGGGGATCAAGTGTTAGTCATTGTAGAGCAATATAATTTCTTGTAAATACTGTCCTAAATTTGGCAATATTGCTTCTACGCAGGTTAGCTATTTCAGTACTCAATAAAATCTAACCCCCATGGCAATTCCATGAAGGAATTATTTACACTCAATTCACAGAACTTATGCCCTAAGGTTTTGTTTATTCAAGTGGCTAAGCTTGAATTGTGATTTTTGATGCATCCAGTGGTAACTTTCTAAACAGATTTTGGTGTGTAATCTACTACTACATGAGTTTTCACTAATGACTTTCTCAACCAATTATTTATGCCCAAGTGAACTTGCGGTTCTGGCTGTGAACTTTTTTGCTGGAGCTGACAGCAATAAAAGAAGGAAAGAGATGTGGAACCGTGTAGCCTAGCGTAGGTTTGCGATCATCTTTTCACAATCATTTCACCCAAATTCTGTCAAAAATGTTCTTTCTACATTCCAACCAGGCATGGCAGGGGGTCACATGCTCATTTACAGTGACCTGTGATGCCATCAATCAATCAGTATGCTTGGCAGTATGTAAATTTATGTCATTACTCTACAATCCTCTTAGCATGATCAGGTTACTGGAGACATGTCTTGTCTTTCCAAGGCTAATTTGTAGACTACTGTTGGGGGTGGAATTTCCCGCGTTTAGCGGGCACCCATTTAAAACTCTATATACTAAGATGGCACTATACCAGGGTTTATACGGACTTTCTGAAAAAAATTCCACTGACTTTTGCTTCAAAAGCACAAATTTTCCCTGACCTATTCCTTTAAAACCTATATGTTTTTCCCTGACCTCTTCTGAAAAAGCAAATTTTTCCCCTGACCTGATTAGATTAATAATGAAGCAAGTATAAAATAGCAAGATCTTTATTTTTCAATTTAGCAATATGAAGATATTTTAGAAACTTTATACAAAAAATATAAAGAATTAACTTGAACTTCTTAAAGAAAAACGAAAAAAGGTTATGTAAAATGTGATTAACACTCTTCCTTTTGTTCACATTGATACAGTCACACAGTTTTCATTTTTGAAATTTTGTTTATTTGTTTGATTTCTCTACTTGCTTCTTAAATCCTAAGTTTGATGAAAACGATAGAACTGTCTAACCTATAACTTACTATCACATTTTCTTACCTAGTTATTAAAGTATTGTACATATCTCTTTGATGGTGAAAAATGAAAGATTTCCCTGACCTGCAGAATGAAAATGCTATTTTGCCCCTGACCACTGCAAGCTTCCCTGACTTTCCCTGACATTCCCTGACTTTCCCTGACCAAAGCAAAAAAGACCCTTTTCCCCCTGACTTTCCCTGACCGTATAAACCCTGTATACTAATATGACATCATGCAAATGAGCTAAGACAATTAAGGGCTTCGGGTTCAGCCCCCTGTTGCTGCATGATCTTTCCCCTTTCAAGGTCTGGCACATTTTTGACTAACATTTTTGTGAGAAAACCACCTAATTTTGGTTGCATCCACCATGTTGCTTTGACTCGCATCGTACAGAGCTGTTCTTGGCTGATCGGGGTTTCTGCTTAGACTACCATTGGTGGTTGACTCCCAGATCCCTCTACTCTTGGCTAGTGGTTTCCAGGGCTCTCTTCTATTGTCTTCAGACCAATCTGCCATCTTTTGATTTGTTTCCAGTCCCCTCCACATCCTAGCATTGTGGTTCTCACACCACAATGGAAGCTGTATAGAGAAACAAGGAGCAAGTGGATCTTGCGAAATCTTTTTAATCAGCCATCTGGTGAGTACTTTTTTCATTTCCATTTGCCAATTGTGCTCTGTGTATCACTTTTCATTTTTATTTTGCCATTTGTGCTCTGTAGCCTACTGGTCTTCATGACAGACTTGTCTGTGGCTAGCACTGGCAGTGGCCTAACATGTTTTTAATGAAAGCCACATTTCATTGGACACTCCCCACTGCTTTATCTAAGAACAGATTTGTGGTAGACCTCTTGAGAGCAATTATGGGAATGCAAAACTACTATTCATTTTGAAAGTTTGTGGCACCATCACATCATTGTTTGTGGTCCCTTCATGAAGAAAAATTTGTGGTAGCACTAAAGGGAGATTGAGTTAAAGTAGTTTCTTTGCCTTTATTGTAGGAAAATATGGGGCTCTTTGACAACATTTGCCAAATTCTTATGACCATCGTTTGTTATCAAATTCCAGTGGCCATTCAGGCTTATGGATTATTGTTATTTGTTAGCATTTACTGTTTTTTCGTGAACAAATTATGGTAGCACTAAGGGTAATTTATACCAAAGTAGTTGCCTAGCTGTAATGATGAAATTTAGAAGTATTTCAAAGCTACTATTTGTTATGGAATGTCAACCAATTATCATATTAGTGTTATGCAAGAATTAGACTTATTTGCAAGGCTGCTATTTGTTAGCATAGCATTCGCAATTTTTGATGAGAAAGTAGTAATGGCACTCAGCGCAATTTATGATTACATAGTTGGTTAGCTGTTTAGGTACTCAATAGACAAAAGGCCCCTAACTCTCTTAATCAGGGATAGGGGTTATTTGAGGTAGCTCATAAATTTCTGCTGGGAATGATGTGCTAGAAAGGCAGAAATATAATTAATCAGTAGCAGTGCAAATTGTTTTCTAATAAGAGTTTGCATTTATTCACTTATATATTTTATAAGTGAGTAGGACACTTTCCCTAGACGCTATAAGCTGAGCTAATGACTATTATTTGAGGGGGGGCAGCTCATTATTTAGTAAGAGCTTTTCTGTGAAAGGGGTTAGGAATTCCCTGCTGGGGTTGAGGTTTTATATTCTCATTTATTGGGATTAAATTTGTGTACAGATTCTTGATGTTTATCCATATACTAAATGCATTTTCAATTATGACTTTATAAGCCAATTCTTTATGTTCAAGTGGCTGAGCCAAATTTCTAGAGTTTGATTTGTTGTGGGGTAACTTTCTTTGCTAATTTCTGGTATGTAGTTCAATACTGAATGGGATATGACTTATAGTTTCATGACCCAATTACTTATGTGTAAGTGGCTGAGCTTATTTTCTAAGTTGTGATTTAATAGGGTAACTTCATAAGTAGATTTTGGGTGTGCATTCCAATACTACATAGGCTTTCAATTACAACAACATGACTCAATCATTTATGATCAAGTACCTTAGCTTATATTCTAAGGCATAATTCATTGAAAGGTAATTTTGTGTAAACAAGTACAGATTTGTGTAGGGTATTGCAATACTGATTGGGTTTTCAATTATAACTTCATGACCAAATTATTTATGTTCAAGTAGCTTGGCTCATATTCTAAGGTTTGAGTTTGTGGGAGTAACTTTGTGTACAAATTGTTGGAGTGTATTCATATTTTAAATGAGCATTCGATTACAGCTCCATGAACCAATCATTTACCGTGAAGTGGCTGACCTTACTTTCTAGGGTATGATTTGTTGTGGGGTAGCATTGTTTGCAAATTTTTGGTGTGTAGTTCAATATTGCATGGGATGTGAATTGTAATTTCGTGACCCAATTATTTATGCTGAAGGGGCTGACCACATTTGCTTACTTAAAATTTATTCTTAAGATAATTCTAGAAACCACATTTCTGAATTTTGCGTGTGTAAGTAGGTACATTTAGTTAGGAAGTGACAGCAATGTCATAGGTAACCCTAATAGTCAGAGGTGAAGGTAATATATGGGGCCCCCAACACATTTAATCACTGCTAGTGTTTATTTGAGCTGGCTCATAAAGTTAGCAAAGTAGCAGTATCATTAATTCTTAGGAGTAGAAAGCCAATTGTAATAAGAGTAGCTTTGTATCTACTGATTTCTTTATTTTATAGATACCTGAGAAATTTTTATTTTAATCAGAGGTAGACATTATTTGACTTGGCTCATAAATTTACCAAGGCTCTACATCTCCTTCTTATATTTTACAGAACCCTGCATTCTAGCTAAGGTATGCAAGCACATTACACACTCTACTCTACTACAGCACGAAAAAGCAGCAACATTCTTTTCACATACTAAAAGCAGCCACCTTGTATATGTAAAAACAACAAGTCTAAAATTAATTGTAAGTCCGCCATCGCACAACACCTTATTGCAAATCCAGAATGCGCCAAAAAATAAACAGACGAGAATTTTAGGATCATTGGGCAAGCAAGATCGTCTTTTCATTTAAGTGTTTTGGCATCTGTTTACATCAAGACTCAAAATCCAGTCTTGTGTAGACAAAACGAGCTCATTTTCTCATTGGAACTCTTCAAGTAAACAATGTTAATAGGTCCTAATTGGTCACACTTGGGGCCAATTAGACACATCCTATCACATTAACCGCATCTGTATATATATTTCGCTTAACCTTTAGGTCAATATCTGATGTTTTCATACTCTGATGAGTGTCAGACGAAAGAAGCTTTAAGCAAGTGAAAAGAATGTTGCCGCTATTTGTGATGTAGTAAAGTTCTGTAGTACCAATAGACTATTTACACACTTTACTCTGCCAAGCTGTTGTTGACACTTTTGGTCTGTATTCCAACCATGCATGGCTGGGGTCGCATGCTCCTTCTCAGTGACATGTGATGTCATCACCCAATCACTATGCTTTCCAGGGTGTCATGTTCTCCTTCACAGTCTTGTGTCCGGTTGTCAGTCCATGATCTTCCCAGCATGAACAGGAAAGTGGAGATATGTCTTATATTTCAAGGTTAAGGGTCATTTTACACTAAGCAGAAATTTCTGCACGAAATGAAGATTTAGTGATGGTGTCATGATGATATTGCTATGCATAGCGTAAATTGAAAGGAAACTACAGTTAGCGCAAAATCGACCAAATATAGCTGCATTGTATGAAGTTCAAATCCTCCAGTTTGGCACTTTAGGAACAAAATGTACGTAAAAGTAGCAGTGAACAAATTGCTGTCTTACTTTTGTATCATGTAGATGCAGGCTGCACAAAGAAGCCTTTGATACAATATTTCATACTGCTATCACATAAAGGCCAAAGATGATACTCATNTCATCTCTGGATGATGTCCAATACTTCTTTACTTGTAGCAATGGAATCTCCTCCTGACCCTTCCATTCAATTCTGAGAGAGCAATGATCATAGTTGCTTCCTTCCTTTGACAGCAGCTACCTTCATTAGATTTAATACAATTTCTCTTTCTAGATATACTGGTTGAGCAGCAATGATGGACGTGGAAGAATTGCCTATGTTCAAGGAGTTGGTTCATGGAAAGCAAATATCAGAAATTCTGCCATGGAAAAGTTGGAAGGGATTCTATTTTTCAGCCACGACAGTATTCGGCTAACAGGCCAATTCAAAACTGATCTATGCATGTGCTTAGGCGGAATATTTCGCTTTTTCCAAAGTATTCTGCATAGAGTAAAGTGACCCTAAGTTGCAGGAGTGTCAGGAACGGGATTGCCCATGTTTAGTGGGTATCTTGTTACAAATCTATATATACCAAGATCCCACTACTGTAAATGAGGCAAAATCAGGTAAACCTTGAAAAGACTACTCCTCCTTGGTTGCTTCCCCAACTGGAACCAAAATCGTACAATTTTAACCCTGTGTGCAATTGGTGTGCATTGTACAAAGGAATTTTCAATTTTTGATCATATGTTTGAGAGAATCCCCTTTTTCTGGCTTCATCCCCTCAGTAAGTCAGAGTTTGGTGCTCTCTTGCCATTTTTCGGGAGCTGTTGAAGTGTCATATGGCCCTTGGAGAGTGGTGTCAACATAGGGATCCAATAAGTATCGATGTGAAAGAGTGAGTAATCCTCCTTAGCAGTTTGACAATTGACTTTGTTTACTTTTCACAAAGCAGCAGTTTCGTATTGCTATGGAGGAAGGGCTTTGCGAAATAGCTGCTGCTCAATGCTGTTTCTTGTGGCATTTGTTTGAAGAGCTATCTCTGCTGCTGGCACTGCATTTTTAAGGGTATGTTCTTTCCTAATAACTAAGATTTATAGGCTGTCCTTTCTTTGTATCAAGCTTATACTTCACGTGCCTAGAGTTGCTTGCCTCTGATATGTGATTGTCCTCTCAGCTTGGAAGGTAGGAGCCCCAGACACTCCGTTTTCAATAATAAGGAACACAAAGTGGGTGAACTAAGTGATTTTGACTTCTATCTTTCCTTTCAAAAAGCAAAGACTCCATTATTTTTCACGCATTTTGCTTCCGCACTTGTCTAGAAAATTTCTACTGTTCATATCTTGATCTGCCACTAGTTTGATTTTTTGTCTTTCTTCATCATAGGTATCCCAATTGGCTCCAAATTGCAGTATTGAAATTTTGCCTTTCCCAATTTCATAGTTGCAAACACAGTTATAAGTTTTTTGTATATTTAGGATAAACTTTTACTAATATTACTCCTTAATGTCATCACTAAATCTTTAGATTTGAAATCAANAGGAGTGCTTAGCTGCTCATTTTGCAAAATGACAGCAGTCTTCTCTCTCCCTAGAGAGTGGCCTGGATACCTCAAAAGTCTCTTGGCATTAAAAGCGTCTTTTCTTTCTTGTTTTTGGTTTTGTCCTAGAATTTTACTGATTTTCTGCCTACTTTCTGTTCGGCAAACTGCTGAACAAAATTCCACTAATTTACTGAATATGTCCAAATGTCTTAATTCCTTGACATTGACTTCCTTCCTTTAATTGCCAGTAAAAGGCCAGGGGTAGAGGTTGTTTTGGAGCATTTTACAACTGTTTCTGCCTAAACGTTCAATGAAGCCAAAGGTGTTTTCTTCCTAAAAAAATTTGACTGGCATTGGGGGTTGGGAGGGGAACAAATTCTTATTAGTAAAGTATATTGCACAATCTTACACTCAATAAATATTATATGTATCAAGATCATATAATTTGTGTGTAGATGTTTGGAGTGTATTCCAATACTAAATGGGACTTGACTTATACTTTTGTAAACCAATTATTTATGCCCAAATAGCTGAATTTCTAACCTTATGTTTGGTTTTTTAAGGGGTAACTTTGTCTGAACAAGAGGAGATTTTTTAGGGTATTCCAATAATCAATCAGGCTTCAACCTTAACTTCAGTAACTATCAATTTATGCGTAGGTGGCTTAGCTTATATTCTAAGGTTTGATTTATTGAGGTGTGAATTTGTGTGTAGATATCTGGAGTGTATTCCAATACTGAATGGAATTTGAATTATAACTTCATGAACCAATTAGTTATCTTACAATGTCTGAGTTTATACTCTATGGTTTTACATATTGAGGAGAAATTTTGTGTGAACAAGTGCAGATTTTTGTGGCTGAATTTATAATCTAAGGTTTTGGCTATTGAGGATTAACTTCGTGTGAAAAATTGCAGATTTTTGAAGGGTATTCCAATACTGAATGGGAGCTTAATTCTAACTTCATGAACTAATTATTTATGCTCAAGTGGCTGAGTTTATGCTCTAAGGTTTGATTTATTGAGGTGTGAATTTGTGTGCAGATATTTGGAGTGCATTCCAATACCAAATGGGATTTGAATTATAACTTCATGAACCAATTAGTAATCTTCCAATGGTTGAGTTTATACTCTAGGTTTGATTTATTGAGGAGTAATTTTGTGTGAACAAGTACAGATCTTTTTAGTGCANATCCCATTACTGGATAGCTTTTTCAAATATATTTCCTTGAACCAATTGTTTATGCTCAAGTGGCTGGTCTCCCACTCTGTCATGTGATTTATGGACGCTTGGCTATGTGCAAACACTCAGATTTTGAATGTATTCAAATTTTGCTAGAACATTGAAAGCTTCTCATTTAACCATGGTATTATTGAACTGTTGTTCTATTGCTTGTCTAACTTTTTTATTCCACTTATGATTGTAAGGACTCAGCTTATGATACTTATAGTTAACGATTAACAGCTATGAGTGTGGAAAGCAATTTTTAACTGTGTCCTTTGGTTTCTATCTATGTACTATGCAGTCCACACATTGTCTTTGAAAGGTTGCTTCAAATGTTGGGCAAAGTAAATATTTTCTTTACCTACATTACCTGCAAGTAAATTATCTACATTACCTGCAATTAAATTATCTACATTACCTGCAATTAAATTATCCAACTACATTAATTGCTCCTTTGGTGTGAAGTATGGTCTTATAAATGGCAAGTAAATCACCATATGTGTGATTCTTTTTGTTTGATATTCAGTCAAGAGGAATACTCTAAAACAATTTAAGGTTCTTTGCCAGTATTCACTTGAGTTTGTGTATACTGAGCACAGTAAAGACATTATTCTAGCAACAAATGTCCACCAGATTACCTATTTTGAACTATTTAATGGATATGCTTCGAGGGGGATTATTGGGTTTTTTACCAAACGGGGTAGCTTGGACTTTTCACTGTATGTCATTTTAAGAGAGGTTATTTTCCAATGTCGTATTTCAATTACAGTTTTTGTTATGAAAGGGAGTACCTTTTTGCTAACTCTCTAGAATCTTGAACTTTTCATGTATTACTTTTGCTGACAGATTTCATAGCTAAAAGTACATGCAGTATGATGTGTAGTGATTGGTCAGTATTGCATGTTTAGGTAGCGAATGCAATGCCATAGGCCACTATATGGTTTTAGGCTAAATGGCAAATATTACATTTAAGGGGTAGGGCTACTTGAGGTAGTTCATTACAAGTTTCTTGCTGTAGGAAGGGGTTATATCGCTGTAGCAATATCATGGATTATCAGCAGTAAGCAAATACTTCTACAAAGAGTGCTTTTTATGAAATATGTAACTTGGAACTTTTGTCTAGAATCTATAATATGTGCTACTGGATATTACTTTTGTGGGCGTATTAGTAGTGTCTTATTTTAGAAAAAAAGCACTTTTATGAAGTAGTTTTGCCTGAATTTCCAGTAGAGATGTAATTTGTAAAAATAGGATATACAAAAATTCATGGATGGATGGGGGATTGAGCAAGTGGGACATAAGTAATAGAATTATCTTGCTTTTGAATACTGCTTCTCATTACAGTGGAGTCCACCCTAAAAATATTCCATGCAAATTTATTTGCAGTACACAATTTCCTAGATTTGTGTTCAAGGTAAAAAAGCACAACCAGGTGAAATGTGTTTCTGGCTTTTTCATATAAGTATAGGTCAAGGTGTCATATAAGGGAGGTTTAGATCCAGTACGAGTGCAAGTTTTACACTGCGCAACCGATATACGCATATTGAGAGGAAATCGCCATCAGAACCAGTACTCAAAGCAGCCGTCCAGTACAGTTTCTCAGCAAATCTCGCACTGAACAGAACGAGTTTGGAATTGATAATATTGGCCAAAATAAATGTGNGCAATTCATAAGCAATTGCCTCTATAAAAAGCAGATGTTCAAAGTCAACCTCCTGTTTTGAAAAGAAGCACAATGTAAAGGCTTATCTAAGAGCTGTTGTCATGGAACCACTTGGTCATAATAAACTTCTGGAAAGGGCCTAGCCATGGGAGGGGACTAAGTGGAAACACTTTCACAGAACGTATATTCCAAAGTTGACAGCATACTCACAACTCAGAATGTCACTCTTGTTCAAGCCAATTTCAGACAGCGATTGATCTTCAGTCATCATAGTGAAAGTTCAGTAAAAGAAAGCACTGGCTTTAAAGGGATATAGTATCAGCTTCGTGTTTACCTTCAGAGTACAATAGGGCCCTATAGTATCCTACGGGGACTAATACAACCTCACCTCCACGTGGTAGTCCCTGGGAAACGCGCTACACTGGTAGCGTAGGCTAACGAGGCTCTGGACAGCAATGGCCTGTGCTGTACATCATGGCCCGACAAACCAATGAGTACAAATAACAGAAACGTTGTCAATGGCGTAAGGGCAATCGGAAGATAGGCTCGCTCGGTCGGAATCTCGATGTGCCACAGGTCGAATCGGACCGTCATCCTGCTACTGCTGGCAATGATAAAAAGAAACTGAGAAGGAAATGGAAGAAACAGACCCGGAGAATTGCCACCTGGAATGTTAGAACGATGCTTCAGAAAGGGAAGATCAACAATGTGATAAACGAGATGAATAGAATGCGATTGGATGTACTGGGAATCTCGGAGATGTGATGGAATGGTTCTGGTGTTTTGAGAATTGATGATCACACTGTGTACTATTCAGGTAATGACAAGCACTCTCACGGAGTTGGCTTCATTTTATCGAAACAGATGTCAACGAAGATTATGGCTACTTTAGCAGTATCGGACAGAGTTCTGCTTATAAAACTGAAAGGGACACACCAAAATTTAGCTCTGATACAAGTTTATGCACCCACATCTGCAGCAGATGAAGAAACAATGGAAAAGTTCTATGACGACATAGACTCTACAATGAAGCAATGCCGACATAATGACTGTGTGCTTGTCCTGGGTGATTTTAATGCAAAAGTCGGAAGTGACACACATGGCGGAATAACAGGAAACTGGGGCCTTGGTGCTACCAACGAAAGAGGCGAAGCCCTTACCGAATGGTGTATTCAGAAAGATTTGTGCATTGCTAACACCTTTTTTGAAAAGAAACCTGAGAAGCTGTGGATATGGTGCAGTCCTGACAAATGTACAAAAAATCAAATTGACTACATTTTGATTAAACGTAGATTTCGTAACGCTATTTTAGATGTTGAAACAGACCCAAATGCAGATTGATACTGACCACAATCCACTGATTTGCAAGTTAAGACTCCGGTTGCAACACAGGGCCGGAAAGAGTGTGACAAAAAGTTATATTGACTGGAATGCTTGTGACGAAGAAACATTTGAGAAGTACCAAAAACTATTTTGGGAAAGTTACGGTAATCCGGGCCACAATGTTGACTTTGAAAAACTTAATGCATCTTTTGCACTGGCAAAAGAATGCTTACCCAAAAAGAGAGTCAACAAGCACAAACCGTGGATGACACCTGAAATCCTGGATTTGATGGAGAAAAGACGTCTGGCAAAAGTGAATAATGATCATGTATTGTACGCTTCTTTTCGCAAAAAGATAAGAACTATGTGCAACGAAGCGAAAGAAGAATACTTGAAACACATGTGTGATGAAATTACGAACTCATACAACAGGTCCCCAAAAGAAGCTCACCTACTGATTAAGAAGCTGAAAGGAAGCTACCTCCAGCAGAGGAGCATTAAAGGTCTCAAATCGAAAAGCGGTAAGCTCTTGAGCAGTTCGAACGAGATAATGTGCAGATGGGAAGAGTATGTTCGAGAGCTTTATAGCGATGCAAGTAGGGTAGATAAGCCCCTCCTCTAGACTCCACCATTGGATGGAGATGAACTGCTGCTCAGCGAGCTCGAACATGCGGTCAAGAAAACAAAACTCGGAAAGGCTGAAGGACCAGATGGTGTCAGCACAGAAATGTTCCTACATCTCTCTGAAGAGGGTAAACGCCTGCTACACAAGGCACTGAATGAATTATACAACTCTGGTGAAATACCAAGGGCTTGGCAAAAGTCAAACTTTATCGCTCTTCCCAAGTCATCTAATGCCAATGAATGTGAAGATCACCGGACAATCAGCCTAATCTGTCACGGACTGAAAATTTTATTAAAGATATTGCTGAAGAGGGCAAAGAACCTCATCAGTCCACAGATTTCAGACACCCAATTTGGATTTACTCCGGACAGTGGAACCAGAAATGCCGTTTTTGTCTTGAAAAACTTAATGGAAAGATCGATAGAAATGCAACAGGACCTTTTCTTGTGCTTTATTGACTACAAAAAAGCTTTCGATACAGTGAAACACAATGAAGTAATTCATCTGCTCGACGATATTGGTATGCCAGATAAAGACCTGAGAATCATCCAAGAGGTCTATTACAACCAGACCGCGACTGTTACATATAACGGCCAAGTCTCAAAAGAGATTGACATTTGCAAAGGTGTGAGACAGGGATGTGTCCTGTCACCCGATCTCTTCAATCTCTACAGCGAGAAGATAATACAAGGAATAGACAATTACGCTGGACTGATTGTTGGGGGACTAGTAATTAACAATGTCCGTTATGCTGATGACACAGTCCTTATAGCAACTAGTCAAGAAGAACTTCAGTCGGTGCTTGATAAAATTTGCGAGATTAGCTCCACGTACTCAATGCAACTCAATTCGAAGAAAACCAAGGTGATGCGAGTTAGCAGAAATTCAGAAGGCAATTTAAAGATAACTGATCCGAATGGTGTACAGTTAGAACAAGTCGAAAAATTCAAGTATCTGGGAACGTACATTAATTTTAACGCCAAGGATGATTGTGAACTGAGGGTCAGAATTGCACAAGGCAAAAAAGCATTGAACGATCTTAAATCCTTCCTGTGTAATAAGAGCTTGCCTTTTTCCACTAGGAACAAGGTACTAACCTGTTACGTTTTACCCGTAGTAACATACAATTCTGAAACGTGGTCTATTTCTAAACCCCTTGCAAAGAAGATCAATGCGTTTGAAATGTGGTGTTTCCACCGAATGAATAGAATATCATGGAAACAAATGAAGACAAATGAAAAAGTGCTGTCCTCATGCAAATGTCAGCGATCCCTCCTCAAGACAATACATACGAGACAATTGAAGTTTCTCGGTCATATCGTACGAAAACAAGGCTTAGAGAACCTTGCTCTTACGGGGAAACTTGCTGGGAAACGCAACAGAGGTAGACAACGAATGTCGTTTATGTCCCAATTTCAAGGAGAGCCAAACGACATCATTCACAACGCCTACGACAGACACAGATGGAAGATGTACTCAAGAGTGGCAGCCAATGCCGGGACAGGCTCGGCAATTAAGGAAGGAAGGAAGTATCCTACAATTTACTAAGCCCTTGAATATAGACACACATCTATTGATTTCAATCAATCCCAGGGCCGTTTTGAAGGCAAAGATATCTAAACACACAAAGTTTCAGCATGAGTACGAATTCAAGTGTTGAGCTACGCAGGGAGTGAGCTTGTACTTGTACTCGTACCAGATCTACACCTCCCAATTTATTTGTGATTAGTGGAACCTATTAAACATTCCTTTCTTTAGAATTTGCAATTATTCATGGATTAGCTATGCTGAAGTATGAAACAAATAAAAGTACAGGAAATATATTGTGTATACTGGTTGTTCCAGTTTACAAATTTTAGGCCACTTTGTAAAACAAAAAAATTGGAGCTTCAGTAGGCAGGTTATATCTAAGGGTTGTCAGTGATGCTCATGACATGTGTCTTGCTCTAGAGTGGGGTAGCAACCAATGAACCTTTATTGATTAATTTTAGCAACCATTTCTCTATACTTTGCAA
>OLMO02000301.1:8133368-8153284 GCA_900291935.2 Cassiopea xamachana
TATATATATATATATATATATATATATATATATATATATATATATATATATATATATATATATATATATATATATATGTATATTTCTTCAAAAATTTCTCAAGCCAATTATATCAGAGATCAGACGCAAAAAGACGAGAATAATTTTTAGCTTGTAAAACATGTTTCGGATATTTCTTTATCCATCTTCAGTTGCTATACTAAATTGTTAAATAGAATACACTAATAAACGTTGCAAAATCAATAGAAGGTGTAACGAAAAAAAAATTTCGAATAATCAAAAGAACGAAAATCGTTGAAGGGCTAGAATGTTAAGGAGAAATTGTAGTGCTGGACCTGTTTGTTCAAATTGGCCCCTCTCACAATATATGCAAAGCCTCTTTAACTTCAAGTTGATGGTACGTTTTAGCAGAGTCGATAACATTAAAGCAGCTCACATCACAAGAATCTTTACATGTTTTAGAACTATGCAGGTGTTTATTTACGTGTGAATTTTTATCAGTGAAAAGATGCTCTCGAACTCTAGTTGAAATGTCGGCACATTTCACCAACATAAACGGAATTACATCCCGCACACGTAAATTTATAGACAACACAAGAACGGAGCGAGCTAGGCACAGAGTCTTTAACTTTCATCAAGTTTTTTATCTTAAAGGAGGAAAACGCTAATTTGATTGTATGATCACTGCAATATCTCTTAATTCATGTGCGAACTTTACGCTGGGCAAAATTGAAGAAGGGAAGATATGGTAGCTTAAAGTAGAGAGTATTATTATTATCAGATTGTGCAGAATTACCATTATTGTCAAGATATGTTTTAACTACCCTATTTATTAAATATTCAGGAAATTGATTTCTTTTGAAGATGTGAGAATATAGACAAAATTCTTTGAACATGAAAACCATAGATATCCTCCTTCAATTTATAAAAGTGGCGAATTAAGTCTCACTCAGAAGAAGTCAGAACTGACAGAATGCTTATTAACTCTAGCATTTTCTCTAAAAGAAATTCCAGATGTTGATGTTGTCATTACTTCATCATTGACGGAGCTGTATCTGTAAATGTTGAAACCCAAGTCAATAGAGAAGACATTTGCACACTATGCAAAGAAGTCTCTTATTCCAAATGCGCATAGCCTGCTTCAGAAAACCAAGCGAGTTGAGATCGTTTGGGAAGAGTACCACAAGAAGAGCTTGAAAGCATGTATAAGGAATCATCGGGAGAATGGCGCCAGAAGACGTGCGCAAGGTAACAACCAAATGTCTCGTAACTGGCAACAGTTGCTATGAATGGATAGTAACAAAAAACTACTCTTTATGTTCCTTGGTGAGAACTTGGCGGCACTTGAACTGCCTCTGAACAAGCAACTCATTACAATAATTAAACAAAGTACCTTGTCTCATCCACTACATACCATTAATTGCAATCTATCTCCATGCTCTCAAGAAGAAGCAGAAACTAGGATGTTTTTGTATACAGCAGATACTCTAAAGAATCATCACAAAATTCTAATCCGCACAGTTGATACAGACGTACTAGTCTTGGCTGTAAGCNCTTTTCTCATGCACATTGCCAAAAAAACAAAAATATGGGTTGCGTATGGTACAGGTGCAAATTTTAAGTATATACCTGCACATCAATTATCGCAAAGCCCTGGACCAAGAATGGCCACCGCACTACCGGGTTTTCATGCACTCACTGGTTGTGATACAGTGTCTTGCTTTGCTGGAAGAGGAAAGAAAACTGCATTAACTACATGGAGAAGCTATCCTGATGTTACAGAGGCTTTCATGGAGCTTTCTAGGAGTTCTCCAGTTATTAATGATAGATGCATGGCTCTATTGGAACGCTATGTAGTTCTTCTTTACGACAGAACCAGCTCATCCATCAATGTACATGAGGCCAGCAAGCAGCTTTTTGCACAGAAAGGTAGATCATTCAAAGCAATTCCACCATCAAGGGAAGCCCTTCTCCAGCATGCCAAGAGGGCTGCCTATCAATGTGGATAATGTTGGGGGGGCAGGCATTACAGCCGTGTCCTGTAGTCACCTCTCCAAGTGAATGGTGATGGACACTCAAGAATGGTATTTGGAAGCCATTTTGGACGGTTCTTCAAGATATGGCTTGCTCGTCTCATCAAATATTACCGGGCACCTGCAAAAAAGGTTGCCATAGTTGATGCTCATGCACAAAGGCAGAGTTGAAATGCTCCCCCTTCTGTGGCTGTACTGATGTCTGTGATAACTACTGGCGATATCTCCCATTATAGCATTATTTATCGTTTGAGTCGAAAGTTAATTAGTGTTTTTGGTACAACTACAAGTGAGCTAGGAAGCTAAAAGGGACGTTTAGTTTAAAACTGTTATTATCATGCTGTATTACATTTTATTTCCGGTCTGTATGGCTTGTTTGATTGCATGGATAATAAATATTCAGTAGATGTTCAAGGACTTGTAATTCAATCTATTTTAGGAGCTAGAAGATAGAGAACTCATGATAGGAAATATCGAACATTAGTACCGATTGTAATAAACTCCTTTCAGTTCCCGTTGCAGAAAATGGCCGCCATTTTGAAAATTCCATATAGCTCTAAAAAGAACGAATTTTTGAGGCTTCTCCATATCTAGACTTAGTAATACCAGCAATACATTTTCCTATGCCGAATTTCATTCAACATATGCCATTTTTTCACTGATTTCAATAAAATCATTCTACTCCCAGTTTCAAAATGGCCACCATTTGAAAATAAACTGGAAAAAATGAATATTTGAGATACCTCCATATCTAGATTTGATTAGCCTAAGAATGCCTTCCTCTCTGCCAAATTCCATGCTTTTAACCAAAAGTGCATAATCAATACACCTATATCCACCTGACTAATATGAACAATGCTGAAGATGTCACAATTGAACTCAAGCTGCTTGCCTTTTTCTCTGGAATAAGATTTGCTAATGCGGTTAAGAAGGTTTATACTAACTTTCACGAAGACTTTCTGGTATTAATCACGCGACTAGAAGATATTCAAAAGAAAAATTGTTGTGCAAATGCGGCAGAAAGAGAAAAGGCAATAGCGGCAGCAGAACTATCCAATAACATCCATAACAAAATGTTTATGACAATCCTTGCAGGAACATATAACATCTATGAAATATTCGGTCATGGTGCCAACATTCTACAAAAAGTTAACATACTTCCAAAAACAAAATGCGATCTTGGCATGGAAAAATATGTGAACAAATTGAAGTAATGAGTGAATGCATCAAGCATTCTGACTGTGAGTTGCTTGGAAAATGCAACTGGCTTAAATTACATGAAGATCTCGATACCAATTGGCCAGGCACACAAAGATGGGTCTAAAACTAGCCAAGGAGCAGAGAAGACACAAGGAAGTCAATATGAAACAAAAGAAGCAGCAATTTTGTTGACAGTAAAAAGTAACCTTAAAGGATTGCTTGAAAAATTGTACAGTGATTTGAAAGAGAATGTGTATGGGCAGGCAGAAAAGGTATTGATAGAAAAGCTTAATGTTTTGCTGAACATGAAACTTGCCGTTAATCTAAGAAACCAAGGAATAGCACTAATACAGCGTTGGAATGGGAGAAGTATGATAGCAACACAAAAACGACTGTAACAAATCTACCAATGATTCCAAACTCATCATCGTCATCACCGTTATCATTATTTATAGTTGGTTACAACCATAGCTGCTAACAACTAATGCAAACCAACTATTAAAACGAAGTAAAAAAAAGAAAAAAGGAATACTATAGTAAAAATGAGAAAGAAATACTTATTTACAAATTAAGCAATGGCATGCTTTGCCATCCCACTTTGCGATTAATTTTTTGAATTTTGTCAAGGTACTAGCTCAATTCATCCTTTAGAGTATTCCATATGAGACTACCTCTAACAAAGATTATAAGGTATATCCTTTTCTACAGAAAATTCCCATATATATGCAGGATCTATTTGGTTAGTTGTCATGTAAATTTCAATCAGGAGGTTTGGTAACTTCCTTTGAGGGGGTAGACTACCATAAACTTCTGAAAATCTGCCAAAAATTTCAAATTTTTTTTCATGATACTTTCTAGCCTAAAATGTAGGAGGAATAAGACGATGTATTTGGATTTCTTATATTCTTCTCAGTTATTGAGAAAATTACTCTTTTGTGTACCATACCAATAATTTGTTTCCTTAGCAACGCCTTAGCAAAGTGTTTTGTCTTGTACCCCAATTTCCCTTTCCGATTTTTGGAGTTCAGCTTTGGGAATAATGATATACAATAGTCCCCTGTGACACTATGAGCATCAATAACACATTTAGAGTTGTTCTGTGAAGGCACACTAGGCAATCTACGTTTGCAGTTAATATCTAGAAACTTCTGTACATCTGGAACTTGCTGTCTTTTATTCAATATGGGAAAACGTAAATCTTTTGCGTAGATATCGATCGAAAAGAAGGAAATTTCATGGTAATCAATTTACTGAGCCAGCAGATCATGGTAAGGATTCTGCGACAAAGTGTGTTATTGAAACGACTAGTCCATCATCAGCTGATGGAACAACGAATGATCTTAGTTGCTACAGTGCTAAAAAATTGCGACTTAGCTTTGAACGTGATAAAAATGAATGTGTTAATTATTATATACTCATGTCATTCCCGATTCTCCAGACTGTGGTAGGCAGATGTAAGTGTGAATTTTGTCAAGAGAGTTTAGATATTGTTGATAATGAGTCCTTTAGAGCAGGTTTAGCTCACAAATTATCACTCCAGTGTAGAAATTGTGGAATTTTTGACACATTCTATTCCTCACCTGTCACATGCAATGTTTATCCCGACAAAGCTAGAAGGTGAATGTTTGATATTAACCTTAGATCAGTGATAGGAAAAAGCAATAAGGCAATGAACACTTTTTCTGGGTTTATGAATCTTTCAAAGCCACTATCAAAGACACAGTATGATAGAGCAAATGAAAAGCTTTTGAAAGCTTATCATTATGCCTGTATCCAAAGTTGTAAAGAGGCAGCATTAGAGAAAATAAATAAGCTTGGTGGAAGTTCAGATGCAGTTACAGATTGATGTTTCTGTGGATGGGACATGGCAAAAGTGTGGTCATTCTTCATTGAATGGTGTAGTTACTGTCATGTGAAAAGAACATGGGAAATGTTTCGACCATATTGTGCTATCAAAAGCATGCAAAGGGTGTAAAACATGGTCAAATAGGACAAATCACCCTGAAAACAATAGTTGGCTGGCAAACCATGACTGTAATATCAAAAATAAAGGGTCATCAGGCTCTATGGAGGGTAAAGGAGCAATTGAAATGTTTCGTGGCTCAAGACAAAAATACAATGTGTTACAAGTGGTATATTGGTGACGGTGATAGTTCATCCTTTTCTGATGTTGTTAATGCCAAGCCTTATGGGGGCACTGTTGGGATACAAAAAAGAGAATGCATTGGCCATGTGCAGAAGAGAGTGGGAACACGGTGTAGAAATCAGAGACAGACACTGAAAAGTACTGTATTGTCTGGTGGAAAAAAATTTTTGCTGACTGAAAAAGCAATAAATACCCTTCAAAAAAAAGGCTGACTGACAAAGCAATAAATACCCTTCAAAACCATTACGGTATGGCAATCAGGCAGAATACAGATAACATTGATAACATGAAAAGGTCAATCATAGCAGTATTATACCACAATTCTGATATCACAAATGACAATGACAGACACAAGTACTGCCCAAGAGCAGAAAATAGTTGGTGCAAATGGTGGCTTGATAAACTAAATGGTACCAAGAAGTATAAGAACAATGTGAGCTTACCAATAGTCATTAAAAGAGAGCTTGGACCAATATTTTTTATTTATGTTAGTATGAACTACTGAAGAAATGCTTTCATGGCCAGACTCAAAATGAAAATGAAAGCTTAAATTCAATAATCTGGAAAAGGCTCCCAAAACAATTTTTGTCAATAGAAAAGTGCTGGAGATAGCTGTTTGTTCTGCTGTCATAGAATTTAATGATGGATACTGTGGTATTGTTGCAGTCTTGAATGCAATTGGATTAGCCAATTAATTTGTTACCAATAAATTTATTCTAGAAGCGGATAAGCAACAGGTACAATCAATGGAAAGAAAGTCAAGCAAGAAAGCAAAATACAGAAGAAAAAAGCTCAGAAGTATTAGAAAGGGATTCCTTGACAAAGAAAAAGAGAATGAGAAGTCAAAAAGTTACTTGTCAGGGGCATTTTAGGCCTCAAGTTTTAGGTTTCCACATTGTTGAACTTTAATTTAAATTTTTCTCACTTTGAGTTTTTGACTAATGTTGCTTTGCTGTTATCAAAATATCTCTGGAACTGTGTCTCTGAATGCAACCAAACTTTGCACAGCCAATGCCTACAATATGCTCAACAATCTGAACCTAAAAAAGCTCATGTATAGCTCCTCCTCGTCAAGTAGAATTTCCAAGTTTTTTCAGATCGTTATCAAGAAAGTTGATTTCATGTTTGACACTTGATATCTTCTCAATAACAAACTTAATGAATATAATTCTAGGTTCAGATTGTAGATTGGCAANATGGATCTTTTCATTTTTGAAGTCTGTTTTCAAATATCTCTGGTTGTTCCACAGATATTTTGATAATAAAAACCAAGCTATTTTGAGACAACAACAACAAAAACTCAACGAAGCGTGAAAATTAGAAAAAAATTTGAAATTTGTACTTTTCACATTACAATTCACAACGTCACCAAAATTCACCCCCATCTGGCGCAAATTGTGCTTTTTCAATTTTATGGTGGTCTAACCCCTTGATGTTCAGTAATAATCCTTTTCAAGGAGCTGTCCAAGTGATGAGTCATAATCTTCATACACTACCCTCTAGGCACGCTTATTTGTCCTGTGCTGTCTGCTTATGTATCTCTTTGTTATCAGATTGCTACAGAATATCCATATCAGAGGACAGTATGTAAAATTTGTCATGACAATAGATGTCAGAAGTTCTAGCTTTTTCCTTATTGATAAATTGTCTTATTCTTGGAAATTCACATAGTTTTGATCTATTTTCTGACAAAGCTCCTTAACATGCATATCAAAATAACATTCTGCTGAGCAGGAAGCTCTAGTGTGCGTCTGGCTTAAGCCATCTCACGCCAGTACTCCCAGGAAAAGGCATAGTCTGTACTGGATACATTCGGCGTAGGCTACATGGAATGCTCTAGGGCAGGGGTCATCAACCACTTCGGGCTTAGGAGCCAAAACCACTATACCTTAACTTTCTCAGGGCCACATGCTGGCAATATTGAGCCCAATCATATTGTGGCTTGCTGTGGCAAACGTCAAATTGGCTGAATGAAACAACTGCAAAATGTAAAACAAATATAAGCACTTTGAAAAAACAGCAATTATTTAAAAAATGCATGCACTCCTTCCTCAAGTTTTGTGGCGGGATTGGCTGGTAGCTGGGGTCGAAGGTAAGGAATGCACCTAGGACTCTCCCAATGCATTGCAACAATTTCCAACCAGAAAATGTTTTATTGAGCATGAATGAAACAATGCTGTTATTGAGAAGTGTCAATTATTGCTTGTGAATAACATGGGTAGTAGTTACTATACGCCAAAGGGGATGGAGAGAATATCGGGCAGAAACTCAACTTTTTCTTACAAAAGCCTTTTTGACAAAATGGGAAATTAAAAAATTACCACGTGGTAATGTGGGGCAAAAAAAACAGTACTGTGCATCATTACTATATTATTTTGCCCGACATTTGGCGACATTTTTCTTGGTATTTGCACAAAAAATGCAAGTCTTCAAGGATTTGGGGTTGTCACACCCCACAAACCCCCAATAATTACACAATTACATGTGCAGAAGGATTGGAAAAAGTGGGGCTGGAGGAAAATTCATAGGTAAGGGTGGGTTTTACAAGTCATTCAACTGTAAACAAAGCAAAAAACTTGCTACACAACTCAAACTTTTTATAAGCTACATTATAAGGAACCTAAATGTACACGGCTGAAATTTTTTTGACATAAATAGAAAGGATATAAAACTTTTGAGCATTTAATTAATTCTAACTGGACACGGTACCCAAAGTTATAAATGAATGACCTTTAACGGAGAAAAATCAGAGGAACTTCTCAATTTGACAAATTGTTATAACTACGAATAATCAATAATTGGGAAGCAGGTCTCATTCAGTAACTTCCCTACATTGTGGGAATGGCGGCCTAGTATTTGACCGAAATCTGACAAACATTTCTCAAAAGTTTCATCACGACGTTCTGGAGGTAGTTAGCAAAACTCAACCATATTGCAAACATAAATCTTAAAAAACATGCTGTAAAATGTTCTTTAGACTTGGAGTACCTCTTATCACAAAAACCCAAATTTCAAAAAATATTTTAAATTCATCAATTTACAGGAGAGGGACATACAAAGTTCTCTGCGGGCTGAATTAAGACTCTTTGTGGGCTCACGCATGATTTAGAATTTTGATGTTTCCTTGTGACTGTACCACATTTATAGAACTATATGTGCAATGAAAATTACGGAACTATTAAGGGTCTTTAACTACTAGAACTTGGAAGAAAGAGGTCAAAACATAAAGAACTTTTTGAGCTAGGTTCCTTATTAAGAATATGTATGTTTGATGGAATTAGACTCAAATCTAATATCTAGGGAGTACAAAATAACGCTGGGGTGCATAGGAAAAGTCCAAGAAATAAATAGCTAGGAGCCCTGTCCCAGCCCCGTCTATTCCAGACTCCAGCGCATTATTTTTGAAAACGGTCCATCCAAGAAAAGGCATACCTTTATATCTTAGATGGCACTACCCTAATATTTAAAGGGTGTGGTCAAAAACATCTTCCAGAAGGCTCCGTCCATCATTCTTTCTCTCTTCATATCGGATGGTACTTCAACACTGGCCATAACAGAGGCTATGCCCTCTACCCCTAGTTTACTCCCTAGTTAGCCCCAAGGCCCACACTATTTCTGTCCCTCTCCCCTGGTCACACCCTGTTTCCCCCCATAGATGCAACCTTTGCTATGCCACTGCTAAAGAACCCTGTATATTTTTGGATCTTAGTATCAACTAAAGAGATACATCGTTTCTATCACTTTGTTTCCAGTTGAAAGACTTGTAATGACATTTTCAACCCATCCCGTTTATTCCAATTCATTCCTCAAATTGCTTCTGTGGCCACTTGACCTTATTCTAATTTTTCCCAATTATCAAATTTGATTGTTTTTTTGCAAGATGAGTTTCTTTTCAGTGTTATTGAATCAGATCATTATTACTCATTATTCTCTTCTTCAGGATTTTTCATATAATCATATGAAACAAAATGTGAATGTGGAAGTAGCTCAACAGAGTATATAGAGATTCAATTTTTCCCATCCCCGTCGATTACTAATTTTCAGGAAAGTTTCCTATCCACCAGTATTTCCATTCTCAACAATGTGGGACTTCACAGTAAATGAAGTGTCTACAAAAGACATTGTGCCTTTAAACATGTTGCCAATGGCATTCGATTCCAAATTGTGCTGTGATACAAAACAGGATTTTGTTTTTGCACAGCATAAAATTCTTGTACAAAGTACAAAACAATGTGACCCTTAGATAGTGACATGGATGTGCCGCTAATCCATGGCTTTGGCACAGATTACTCCCACAGCCCTCTCAAGCAGTTGGCTGCTTGACCTGTATTTTACTTGAGCTGCAACTTCCATTTTACAGATGCCCTAAATATATGAAGAAACTTCCATTAGTAAATCAAACATCTCCAAGAAAGTATTTGCTTCTTGACTTTAACTGAATATGAAAATAACACACTGCAATGGAAGATAACTACCGTCCAGTTTTGGTGCTATAAAACCAACAACAGAACAACAGAACCAAAATGGCCACTTCGCAGACAACAAGTAATTTTTGACGATCGATCAAAGTAATTTTAGACCAATAGGTCGATTTTGATGAGGTTTATGAGGTGTTCAGCCATCAATTTGGGAACTTATGGCATGTCCATGGAGTGTTTTTGGTGTGTTGAGCATGCTCTAGGGGTGTTCAGCATGTTCTAGGGGTGTTCACCTTTCTAAACAAAATGAAATGCAAATCATTACTCGCCTCCCACCCAAATCCTATTGGAACCCTACACTCAAGCCCTTTCCATAACCAAAACCTCTTTACACCAAAAACCCTTTCCAAATCCTTTCCAAGCCCTATCCTCTCTTATTTCTGAAATCATATTAGTGCTGGGCTTGAGTGTAGAAAGCATTTGGGTGTGGGGTTCCAAAAGGGTTTGGGTGTGAGGTTGGTTATGGCTTGGGCTGGGGTTAGTATCTACACCTGCCATTATGGGATTGCCCACATTGGCTATCAAGAATAACCTACTACAGGCCTCTCCAAAGAAAAACAACGAGGGATATAAAAAGTCCTTGCCCATTTGGCTGCATTGGCTATTTGGTCCTTGCAGAACTGATGATTAGTTTTTATATTCGAATATTTACAAAGGCAAAGATACATTACCTTGCCAATCTCTTAAAGACTATTCACTTTAAGAAGGGAATTTTGTGTGTACTACTAAGGTACCTTCAATTTTGTATTACATTAAAGTCATTTATGTCAACATTCACAACAGATGCTTGGCAGTAAAGGTTGTTGCAGGACAGATGAATTATCATCACTGCTCCTCTTAGTTGCTATTGTGTGCTCACCTACTGGTGAAATTAACTGGTTCCTGGCACTGCACAAATTCCTTGCAATCTCCTTTAAAGGAGACTAGATAGGAAGTGGTCTTCTTTTCAGCATGCAGAAGTGCTGATATTTGAAGGAGTATTTAATGGAAGCTTAATAATGAAGAGATGGTGTCTGTCTCGCAATTACCTACAAGTCCTTTTTAGCATTGGCTGAGTTCTGATATACATGAAAGCCATACATGTTCCTGAGCATGTGCAAGACTATCCCACATGCAGGGTCTGCTAATCTTGGACTACCTACTCTAGTTGTCCTAAATGTGATGCATATGATGTCAGAGATACATCATTGCTAAAGCTCAAAGATATTAACAGGTAATTATGATAATATTAGAAGCAGCATGTGGTGGAAGTATGCTCATTTGTCTTTAGAGTTTTCTATTTAAGACTTTTGTACGAGGCATTTGTAACTCAACAGAGCTTAAATCTTTGCAAGTGTTCTGGTGTCACTTTACATTAGATCCAGTCTAAAATTTTTACTCTTATATGGAACTGACATGTACTTCTTGCTAATCCTAAGTATTTATGCACCAGCAATTTGTTTCCACTGCAATGTGTAACAGAACAGTGGTTCTTTTTTAGAATTTGCAAACTTTCTTCGATATGGCTGAATTTCAACCATGCTATATAAGAACTGAGAAGGGGGAGTCATGCCACAAGACCTCCTTAACGAGGAGTATAGGATTTAAGGAGATATTCGATCTCGATGACTCTAAGAGAGAACTTCTATTATTCAGAGCAGGATGAAAATTCACAAAGGAAGCATTTGTCACCACCATCTTCACTTCTAACTTGTACGGTATGATTCATTTCAAAGGGCATGCTGTAGTCCATTTCAAAATCACAAAAAGCCTGCCAAATCTTCATTAAGAAGTATCAGCATGTCTTTGAGAGATGAATGTGCAACTAATTCTTTATAACTAGTTCCTGGACAAAAATCTGTAGAAATTGCAGAAAAGCTATCAGCAAATTGCTAATGAATGCAGAAGGTGATGAGTCTTTAGAAGATACAACTATACAAATATAAGAATTATAATATAATTGCGATACAATAATAAGAGTCTATACAAATTCATTGTTTGTAGTCCTGAAAAATAAGGAATGTATACTGCACTGGTGCTCAAGTTGCCCTAGTACTTCAAAAGATCTAAGAAATCACATTTATGGCCTTCTTAAAGATTTTGGTGACAATGAATTCATTGAGTTCAAGCAATGGACTACAACAGACCACTCAAATCTAATTGAGCGAAAGGAAATAATGGCCAACTATGTTGATCTCGTGGAGCTACAACTACAGAAGTTAACAAGACACTCCTTTCTTGCAAAATCACAATCAAGGTATTTTAAATCTCGCAAAGAAATTTTGGAACCCACAAAGTCATTAATCTTGGGTGATTTAGCTGAACAATATACATTCATTGTTCAGGATGAAGCCCAGAGTTTCCACTGGACTAATCTTCAATGCACCTTACACAAAGTTGTAGTTTATTACAGACAAGATAGTAAGCTATACCACGAGTCATACTGTTTCTGAAGTGATGACACAAAACACGATATGGCAATCATCCATGAAGTCCAGAAGCAAGTTTTAAAGGACTTGCAACTGTTTTTGCCACAGTCGTGGAGCATAGAGTGCTTTTCAGATGGGTGCAGCAGTCAATACAAGAACCGTAATAATTTTCTAAATTTGTGCTATCATGCAAGGGATTGTAACCTCATGGCCAAATGGTCCTTTTTTGCTACCAGCCATGGAAAACAGCCATGTGATGAAATAGGTGGTACTATGAAAAGGCTAGCAGCAAAGGCTAGTTTCCAGAAAACAACATCCAAACAGATATCCATGACAACTGACCTTGTAGAGTTTTGTAGGGGAAACACTATGACAGAGTCATTTCTCTATGCAGAAAGAAAGCTATTGATGAGAAAATGGGCTTCCTTGAAAGATTTCAAGGAACTTGTGCAGTGCCAGGAACCAGGTAATTTCACCAGTTTGTCCCAGAAGGTGAGCACACAATAGGAACTAAGAGGTGCAGTGATGATAATTCATTTGTCCTGCAACACAACCTGCTCAGCATCTGTTGTGAATGTTGACATCAATGACTTTGTTTCCTTCTTGTATGAGAACACATGGTGGATTGGGCTTGTCATGGAAATAGACAATGAACTGAATGATGTCTGTATCAAATTCATGCATCCTCAAGGTCCTGCTAGATCATTCCATCGGCCAGACAGGGATGACATCTACTGGGTTCCGACGGTAAACATCCTAGATAAGATAGATGTGCCATTCATAACTTCAGGAAGGCAGTATACCCTGACTCCAAGGGATGCAGCAAGAATTTCTGCGAAATCTGTACAGAAACAGTAGTTCTACTTCCTTAAAGTAGTATTTCCCACTATTTTTTTGCTCAAAGTGATTCTGTGTTCGGTTATACATTGTTGATTTTCATAAGATAATTTGTATATGACGGACATGAGACCCCAAGCCAATCTCTTCACAGTTGTTCAAACAATCTATCCTCTACCAAACAATATATAACTAATTTCGATGTGGGTTGTCTTCATGGCTAGGGTGGGCAATTTCTGGGACGTACTAAAAAGATTTGTTGATTGAGTGGTACCTCTTCCAAGCAGTATGTGGAAAGACCCGAACAAGGTAGAGTATTATTGATATTAGTTTTGAAATCCACATAGAAATTACACCTTATTGCAAAGTTTGAGCTTGATTGCTCATATCTACAAGATTTTATTCTGGTTTGAAGTATGTCTTAATTGTAAGGGACAAAATAGTGGAACTTTGGGGGTCTGGGGCTCAACATTTTAATTGGCCGTGGATCCCAAACCATTGGGAATATCAAAGTAAAACTTTAGACCATCAATAGTGGTGTTAATTGGTGCATGCATGCCAATTTTGAAGCATATCTGAGATGGTGGGTTAAACCATTGTGATGAATTGACATGGAATGACCCTTTTATCAGAAAATCATTAAACTTGGCCCCCATACTCTACAGGTGCCACGATGCCCCTGACAAGTGATGCGCTCACTAGGGAAAAGATAAAATTTTTCTGAACGTTTGAAGGTAGATGGACTTAAGAATTACATGCAATATGGGTCTGTCTACTTTTTTGGGGCTTCCAATTCTCTCAATTTGTCCTGACTCTGGTAATGAATTTGCAGCCTTGTTAAGCAATTCACCATTGTATCCTAGAGAAAAAACTTGTCAAAACTAAACCAATTTAAATCTTTTTGGTCAGTATCTACAAATCACAAGGGCTCCAGTTCTTTTAGACCAAGCCATTTTGTGCCTGTGGTTTTAATGCATAACTGAAGTGTACATATAAATGTCCTCACAATTTGTCTATCAAAAACTGCATTTCCCAAGGTCAACACATAGCACTCATTTCCATTTTCTTAGCCAATTTAGCAAACTTATTTCTGATTGCAGTAGGGAAGAAAACGAAATTCCTTCAATTTTAGATTCATGTAGTCAGGAAGCACCAGTGGCGAAATTAGAGGTCCTGCCTGTCCTGCCCGGCAGGACTAAAATATTTCAATAAAATCAAAATTTTTAAAAAGTGACTAAAATTTAATTTATAAGTGAAGGTAACATTTCTTCCATAGCAAACTCATTCAACACAGCTTTTATTTTGCCAATTATGAAATTATTTTTAACTGGTTCCCAACTCCTGCCATCTGAGATAGCAGGAGCTGGTAGGAGCTGAAACAAAAGAGTATTTCAGCACGTCTTTGCGCCTGTACTACCTCACAATAGAAAAAACAATCATTCTCCTGCCACATTTTCTGGCAGGAGCCAGGGTGGAATTGCTGCTGCAATGTCATGGAGCTGCACTGGAATTGAACATTTCGTTTGGCTGAAAGGCTTAACACGTCATTGCCTTAGAGGCTTTGGTGATGATAGTTCCTGCATACTTTGATATGCAGGACGCTTGTAACGGTCAAAATCACTGTTTGAACTTACGTTGTAGCTGTGGGCAGTAGTTCTAAGTTTTCAAAATGGCTGAAGAAAGTAGCTGAGGCGCTGAAGACATTACTTGTGAGCTTAAAGACAAATCATTAAGTGTAAGAACTGTTGGTGAGCAGAAAGAGATCTTGTAGCATAAGAAGCCCCAGCCAAAACTAGGGGCTAAAACTGCCAATCGCCAGTTTCAGGGTGACTGGTATGCAAAGAAAGAATGGCTTTGTGGCTCAACTAATTTACAAAGATTGTTTTGCTGGCCGTGCCTTTAATTTGCTCCAGGAAAATCGCAAACATGAACAAGAAAAGGATATGCCGCAATGCATTGTTTTCCTTCCGATTGCAGAAAGCATGAGCAATCGAACTGCCATTTGGAGGCCTATAAGAAGTGGAAGACATTTGATGCGACAGAAAGGGTGGACATTCTATTCTCAAGAGCGAGAAGAGAAAAGGTGTAGTGCCATAATTAGCAGGAAAGGTAGAACAGGGAGACACGTAAAACTATTTCTGAAGCTGTTTTATTCTTAAGCAAACAAGAAATAGCCTTTAGGGGTGAATAGAACGATAGCTTTAATAAAGGAAATTATAGGGAGCTACTTGAATGCTTTTCAAAATTTGATTCTGTCTTTGAATGTCGTCTCCATAGGGAGTTGGCAGAAGGTGAAAGGGTACATTCTGGTGTTTTCACTGGCGTTTCTGCAGAGATTCAAAATGATCTCATTGAATGCATAAATTCCATCATCCAAGATCAGATTGATAAGGAAATTGAAAATTGCAGTTTCTTGAGCATTCAGGTAGATGAAACAACCGATGTTGCTACTAAGGAGGATTCTGAAACTCTTTGATGTTAGTTCTGATAGATCCCACCTTTCCTTGGTTGTTGGTTCATCAAATACATTTGCAGCATAGAATTGTCCTCATTGCTAATTATTATCATATTTTGCTCCGGAATATTGGTTTTAAGAGAAGCTAATAAGTCTCACTGTTCTTCCTTACAATAAAAGCCTGCAAAGATGTTTTGAACCTCAAGGCTTTAGAATGGCAAGGAAGAGTTAAATCATATTTTAACACTTGTTGGAATATAAAGTATCAGCTGATGGACAAACAATCAACAGGTCATAAATAACCAGAAGAAGATTTATCCCTGATTGTGCCAATGTTGGGATACTCTTTTGCTGAATCAATCAAACTTTGTTGCAGAATTAAATTGCATATGAACTTTTGAATTTGCGCAATAATGATAGCAGTTTAATTGCCCGCAGCCTTTATGTTGCCGAAAGACTGATGGGATTCCTTATGCATAAAAATGGAAAAGTCAAGCATAGGCAAACCCTTGACGTGCGGCTTGAGCTTAACTCAATTGGAGTTTCCATTGAGGACTAATTTGCCCGGCAACTATAATTTGATATTTGTAAGATTCAATTTTTATCTCAAAATGTTTTGCTTAACACTGAAACATATGATTTAATTCTATGTAGTATATGTTTTACAGCAGTTCTGAAAACAAAAATCTGTGATTTAGAAGGGGACTTAAGTCAATAAAATTGGTGTTAAAATCTATCTTCAATGTAGAAATGAAATCATGCAAATTACATTATACTTGTAGCAGAAGATATATGTTATCTTTAACTATTTGAAAATGGGTACTTTCCATAGAGTGTTGAAAACAGCAGGGTTAAGAAAATTTTTGAAACCCCCTCTTATGTTTTTTCCTTTCATTCCAAAGGGGCAGGACTAACTTTCTCATCCTAGCTTCGCCACTGGGAAGCACCATATTCTAGAGCAGGTGATATGGCAAGTAGTAAAAACAAAATATTTTACTGGTTCTTTCTATAATAAAGTTGACAAGTTGTGTTGTCATGAAAGATGTGATATTGTCCATAATGTTTAACTTCAAAAGTTTAGCTTTCCATCCACTGTTAAATCTAGATAGAAGTGGAGATTTCAGTATAAACAGCTTGACCAATTTGCTTGTCCCTAATTAGTCTTGTGTATGTAGGCTTTTTGACGATATTAATGGCAATGCAGTAGCATATATAACTTAGAAGTACCACTGGTCTGGCATAATTTTAAACTTGTAATATCTTCAACATACTACCACACAAAGCATGGGAGGGTCATATTCAATAAAGGATCAAATAGTATGAAGGTCAAATATTTGATAAAGCATGGAAGGGAAGGAAGGCAAGTGGCAAGTTTTAATTGCCATATCACTCAATAAGAATTTTTTACCATAGGCTTTTGCATACATAGGTGTCTGTTTTCACCTGGTTTGGCATATTCTAGAAAAGTAGGTGCTGCATTTGCCTTCCTTTTATGGTGGAATTATACAACAAAACACTAACCAAAGATGGTATTTCTTACAAAATAGGGTCCACAAGCAGAAAACAGCTAGACGCTTGTTTACAATTGTACTGGTGCATGGATGACAAGTTTCAAAATGTTAGAATTATTGTGGCATTGTGATGTTAATAGAATGAGCAATCTGTAGCCTAATATTCTGTTCAAGTGCAGAACCTTTTACATCATTGCAAAAATAAATAATTGGGTGTGGTCATATAGGCGTGGTCATAAAGTGCGAATGTCATGATGTTTTCTGAATCCGCCACTGAATATAAGCCATATAAATAAGGGAATACTCATTATTTACAGAGGGGTTGGTATCACAGAGAAATGATTTCCTGCCCAAAGAATCATCTTGGCCAACTTTGAAATTGTTTTAAATGTATTTGAGCAACATTCCTCTGTCTGGAGATTTCATTAACCCAACCCAATTATTCTTTGGTACAAATCCCTCTGTAAATGACGAAAAATTTTTACAATGCAACTTTTATGCGTAGTAGCAGCTGTAGCAGCGAAATTACTCGCACATATAACTAGAACCATGAATTTTAGGTGAACTCTTACGAAAAACAGAAATACAGACAATTTCTGTCAACACGGAGTAACTACTTTGATGAGGCCTAACCAATATGTTGCGTACTTAGTTCCGTTCTTGGATTGTCAATAATTTATCCGCTTCAATGTTTCAATAAAGAAAACAAAAAGTGGGCACAAGCCAGTTTTTATTTTAGGCCTGTTTGCATTACTGTTGTATGCTGTCAGAAAAACCGCTTTCTTTGATAAGAATAGCAAAAAGTCTTCAGAGTAATTACTGCATTAAAGTAAATTGAAATCGTTCTTAATAGCTTCATTTTCTTGTAACAAAACCTCGCAGAATACTACTTGAACATGTAAAAGACGCCCCACCTCAACCAATATCTTTACAATTACTTAAAACGTCGCGATAAATACACCAATCATCGAGATTCAGATGGAATTGACAAGAGATAAGTCATACCAACTTACAACATTACACATTGAAAATCCGTGCGAAACTTCACGAAATCAGTCTTTACTTTTCTCTAAAGTATAAGGGCTCAGTACTGGCGACAGTCCTTTTTGCTACTTTTCGAAATGGCCCGCAAAACAAAGCTTGCCTCACTCAGTACAATGTGCAAACCCCCGAGTTAAACAACTAGCACCTTGGGAGCTTCTATATCATTGCTATATAAATAATGATGCCAGATCAAGGCAAACTGCTGTCATCAACTTGGAAGATTACCAACCGAACAGAGTCCCTTGAGCGCTAGAGGTTCGATACTAATGAACGAAAACACCATAGAAATAATTGACTAGAACGTGGGCGCGATCACGTGACATTAGGCAGACGTGAGCATTCAAAATTGTAGCGCTTAGTGGGCAAAAAGAGCAATCGGAGCTACTGGTTGATCTTTTAGTTGCGTGTATAACTAAGTCATACGCGGTGTATACTTATAGAAGCCATCGGAGAAGCAATTGTTTAGCTAAAAGGAGATTTATTCTGAACCCAGTATGCTCAAATGGCTATTCTTCGTCCTTTTATTATTGATGAAATGTATCAAGACGCTACAAAATCCGTGCAAATATGTATGTCTCATTATCTGAGATTATTCCCAGTCGTTTCTGGTTACCTCTACCTACCCCAGCTTAGCGAGGGAGGACTCTTGAGAGAAATAATTACCAATTTGCATGTTTCTTGAAGGCTGTAAGACTTGGGGATCAGCAGCCAATGTGTTAAGTGAAGTATGCGAACGCAAGATTTATTAGAAGTTTGTCCATTCTTGTGTACACATGCTTTTGTCTCAGCACACATAAGATCTCATTGACGAATGCCATGCTTTGCAGACTTAATGCCCTGAGCAGATGGCAACACAAATTTTTTCCTTGCAGCCCGTAACTGCCATGGTAGAATCAATCCTTCAATTTTTGGTGGGTTTTTATTTGACACCTTAGATCTCCTGAATATCTTAATTAAGCAATTCTTGTGAAATAGCTGCAAGTTCAAAAATGATTACTAGAGGTCTTAGACATATGATGTATGTTTCATCCAATACCCATAACATGCTTGCATCATTGGCTTCTACATTTCTGGCTTTTCTACTCTTATTTTAAGCAAACAACTACACCCAGAGCTACCTATTCAGTATGTGCTAGTCTTCCTGCTCTAGAGAGACACAGTTAAGATTCATTTCTCTAAATGCTTTTCTCTACTACCTTTTTCAGTTTGAATAGAATAATAATCAATCAATAACTCAGTTCACATGTGCATTAGAGTTGCTTCATTTATGAAGCAAAGCAGAGGATTCTACCTCTGCAAGTTGTGCTCTTGCAAAAGTATGACATCATGTCTTGATTTCTGCTCAGACTCATTCACTTGAAAATCATGCTTGAGATAATTCCTTTAGAGATATCACATCACAATTATATTCAAGCTGGGTATAGATACCTATTTCACTACATGTACTGTAGTACACCATAAGAGAGTACTAAATAAAGAAGACCATTCAAGTGAAGTCAAGTGACAAAAAAATCTTATTGAAAATAAAGAAATGCTACTCAATTATGATGAAAAATACTTTCCATAGATTATTACATAGGATGTGCATTTCTGCACATGGGTTTGGGTGCCTTAAATAACCAGAAGACTTAAAATCAACAGGAGGCTTACTGCTTAAGAGGCAGTAACTAACTTGAGATGCAAGACTATTAAGTGCACAGAGAACAGTTTCCACACTCACCAAAGTGCTGA
Source organism: Cassiopea xamachana (assembly GCA_900291935.2). Taxonomy (NCBI): domain Eukaryota; kingdom Metazoa; phylum Cnidaria; class Scyphozoa; order Rhizostomeae; family Cassiopeidae; genus Cassiopea; species Cassiopea xamachana. The sequence goes on from OLMO02000301.1 coordinate 8,153,212, forward strand.
TATTGATCTATACACCTTAATTAGTTCTAGCACACTGGGTATGATAGTGGTATATTACATATATATATATATA
>OLMO02000301.1:8153408-8193104 GCA_900291935.2 Cassiopea xamachana
GTGTGTGTGATTCTGCAAGCCAGCTTAATGAGTTTTATAAACCAAACCTTATAAATCAAGCACTGTGCCGCTTGCAGTAGATTGAATATTGCTCAGAATAGCTAGAACATATGGTGTATCAATGACAGGTTCTGGGTGGCCAAGCTGCTAATTGTTCCAGACAGAGTTGTAGAGCTTGGGGGCTTACGGGTGCAGCCTCCTTTTTAAATCTATGGAAAGTCTTTGGGGTGCAGCCCCTTCTTGAATGCTAAGTTATTGAACATTTTTTAAAAATTTGACTACTTTGCTCAAGTTTTCCAAACTAATTTCAATACTTGTTCGCAAAAAATTTTAGAGCCTGGCACAAATGTTGTGTTCACCTTTCACAACTCTAGAGCTGGGGTATCCAAACTTTTCAGGCTGAGGACCACATCAACAATTATACAACAAATGGGAGAATAAAATGGATTTTTTTCCAGAGACAAAAACGTTTCCATGGGCCGGATGAGAAGCGCCCGAAGGCTGTAGTTAGGAGACTCCTGCTCTAAAAGGTGTAGTCTCTAAAATTTTGTTTTTATCTCATTGCTAAAAATTTAGCACTACACCCTTGGTCTCAGATGTCTGAGGTGGAGGATACCACGTACCCCCTTTCGACTAAAAAACTGCACTATATAGAGGAAAGTTCAATGGGGCTAGATAGGCTAATTTTATTCCTATTTCTGGCAAAAACTGAGAAGCTCCTCTAAATCTTCCTTTGAAACATTGTATGCTNTTCGGCAAAATGATATGAGCAACGAGCCACATATCGTCAAAAATGGCGCAAGGCACGTACATAAAGCATGCACGTTGTATACTTTCGTAATACTAAGGTTCATTGTTGCTTTAATGAGTTAATTTCGTACATTTGTAACAACTGGTGCATTTAATGTTCCTTGCAGTCCCGGGCCTATCGCTGTTTAAACCTCTTGTAAATCTAGAATAGGGCCAATTGCTATCTTTTCTCTTCAATGTTCAGCTCTATTCTGCTGCAATGTGATTACAAACAAAATATTTGCATATTCATCGGCCTACCCAACGCATATCGTGGTACGGTTGGAAAACACAAGAGAGTTCTAAATTCGCTTTTTGCCCCTTATCTGCAGACATCTTACTTCTTCATATCTGCCTCATCTACAGCGTCCAATTACAATAGAGCCCACATTCTAGTCCTATTATTTCTATGGAAATAACGCCCCACCAGAATTGAGAATTCGGTCACATGGTCGGCACTTTGCAGGAACGAATACTTTTTCGGCTGTTAGCTTACAAAAACAATGGCAGGATGTTACGGTATGTTCGTTCAGGAATGATGTACATTTGCTTTGATGGCAGTAGCGACAAAATGTTGAGTATTTCGTTTATGAACCTTCATGCGTTCGTTTTATGATATAATAGGCCATTTAATGGCATGTAAATATGATTGTATTAGTATTTCATCAGCGCTGTAGGTATTAACATCAGAAACTCGCTGTTATAAAAAGATTCAAGAGCCTCCAAGGCTTGCTACTCCAAAGCCTAAAATGCAGGCAGAGGCAATATGAAAGATGTGGTCTTTCTCTTTTGCCCCGGGGCCTCAGAATTCTCTCGGCGGCCCTGTTTGTCCCATCAATGTATTTTGCCAAAACTTTAGGAACATTTTTGTTCACTGCTCTCTTTTTAAACAATCACACAAATCTGATGTGATGCAAAAGAGAACTATATCAATAGTAATGTATCACTCAAAAACAGTGAAATAAAATGCAAGCCCTTACAAGCTCTAATGCAGGGCTCAATTTCACAGACTTTTCATTAAAATGCTTAGACATATCTTATGGTTTGTAATCTGGTACGCCTAGCTGTAGAAATGAAACAACTATACCATGCCCAACATAAAATATATAGTGAAAAGTCCATTTCAAGTGCATCTAACGAAATGTTCAATGATTGCAGCAACTATTCTTTTGAGCCTACAATTTGCCCATACTTTCTCCAGCTCCTCTACTTTATAAGTTCATTCGTTGTTAATTGGAATTGGAAATTCACCAGCACAATTTTCCATTGCCAACACTTGAACCTCAGTTCCTTTTGGATGCACTTGGGTAACAAAACGGGGGAAAAACTCCATCTCATATCTGCAAATGACATAATCACCACAGCCGATCTCATTATCACAGTATGTTTTCGGCGCAAGTTTCCCACATTCTCCATCATACCATTCATTTGTTTCGACAGAATTATCAAGTTAATTGCCAGAATGAGAAATTGATGGAACAGTCTCATGGCCATCTTGGTATAGCTGACTTGAGTAGTCTTTACATAGGAGCTTGCCATCTGGAAGCACTGTAACAAAATGTTTCTTTTTGATTCCAATGATTGGTGTAGAAGAAGAGAATTTATTTTATAACTGAAGTTCATTCAGAGTTGCTTGGAATTCCTTTAGGGAAAATGACTTTGTTTCAATTTTGGCATTCGCTTTTTGCGAAAGTGCAAAAATCCTCTAGAGAATTTACTACTGCTACCCTGCTGTTGCTTAACACCATCTGGAGTAATGTTGCTAGGCAAAATTGTTGACTTGCTGAGTCTAACCCATTCTGCTAACCTAACAACCAATTTTTCCTTCTAGGGATGAATGGAAGGGACTATGTAGCCCCTGTAACAGATTTTGTAAATGTTCTGGAAGGATTGTACATTGGTGATTCCATTTCTTCTATTTCGAAAGCAGTTTTCTTACTGATTCGGTAATTTGCTACCCGTTGGCGATTCAAATTATTTCGATGTACTTTTAGAGCTAACCTTAAGTTAGTTTCTTGTTCCCTTAAAAGTCTCCTTCTTAATTTATTTTTGCATAGGATGGCTTCCTTTTCATCTTTATGCAATTTCATTCTCTTTCGATATTCCCTCATTCGGGTTCTAGGAGACTTCAGCTTTCCCATTTTTTCAAGAGCTTGGAAATTTGACAGTAGTCAATAGTCTGGTTGATGATAGATATTAACCATCCAAAGGTCCCCACGTTTTCTACATTGCATAAGTAGTCGCATCCCTGACAACTAAAGTGTCCATTGGTCATCGGCGTTGTATCAACTAAGAACGCCTTCGAGCAAAAACGTAGCGAAGAACAAGAGTAAAGCAAGGCTCCTTGAAAAACAGGTTTTCGCAACAGATCAAAAGTGAATGGAGCAATGGAGGCATTAAGTTTTCTAGCAAATTTTTCTCAGGCAAATCCAGATTATGAGTGCTTTGCCTTCAAATTTTCAGTCTCCATTTCATTTTCACTTGTTAGCAACAAGACAATAATTTTTGAATAAATAAACTTATTACATTTGCTACAGATTTTTGCTAAAATTGTTTTGCTGCCTATTCTACTTAGTTGATTACGGACATTGTATTTCTATTCATAGGTTATTTTTAGGTAGAGGTTTCCAGACAACTGAGGTAAGGTTTCAGACAGCTCCCATTAGTCACAAAGTTAGATTTCTCCCATGTAGGTTAGGAAAGTGAGATTCACTTTTGGTCCGGTTGGGGGAGGGGACTGACATTCTACTGACTGGTGCCTTAACTGTTCTAAAACGGTTCTATTGCAAGACACCGTTCTATTGTTGCACAAAATTGGCTATCATTGCAATCAACATTAGATATGGTGGCAGCTGAGTACATCAGGTGCGGATCTAGACAAAATTTTGAGTGAGTTCCTGATGAACGATTAGATAGAAGCAGATTTGTGGTCCTAGGGGCTCGGGGGAAAGCTCCCTTGTTTAATTTATTTGAGCTTCAGGAGGAACAGACCCTTATGAAGTTAAAGTTTCTGAAATATCTCTTTAATATTTCTAAGTTGCTCGTGATTTTCAAGTTCATTTAGCTTCAGCGTTTTGCTTCGATGACTGTAAAAAATTGAAAATTCTGTTTTGAGCCCTCTTGTTAAATATTTAATACTACACTACTAGACAGAAAAGGGTCATTCTACAGTCCAATTCCCACACTAGTGTCCTTTGTGGTGAATTAAGAGCGATGCATTCCAGTAAAGTATATAAGCATCGTTCTACAAAATTATTGCCAAAGCATTTCATTATTAACCAGAGTCATAAAAGTATGGATACTGCATTATAGAGACAGTTTCCATTTGGTGAGCACCTATTAATTGAAAGACAATTTAAAAAAAAATTAATATGACAAGAAAAAGTACTGTTCTGAGCATTTTTTCCCTCACTCAAACGGGCTGTAGCACCCAATGTTCAATAGAGGGGTCCTGGACTCCAATAATGCCCAAAATAAACCTCAAAACAATAATTATATATATTTCTCCCAAAAAGAGCAAAAGGAATCCACAAACACTTCTGTTCCTAATAATTTCAATAGTGCCATTATGCTTTACAGGCAAAAACAACTATATGGCTGAGAGCCTGTAACTAAGCACAAGAACTGAAACTTTTCACTATGTACTGAGGATCACTTTTGACAAAATAAAAGTCAGGTATACAACAAATCTGATTTCTCTCTGCATTTTGCAGAGGTCTAATTGAAAACATGAAACTTAACTGCACTATGAGGCAATTGCAAGTTGCATTGGAAACTCCTCTGGGCAAGGATGCTTTGTTCCTTGACCACTCAGAGCACCTAAAAGTATTTTCTCGACCACTTTATTTGAAAAAAGTCAACCCATAAAATATGCTAACAACCAAATGCTGGATTGCACTGAATGTTACCAGTATGCTTCAAAACTTTCGTCAGCAAAACTCTTTGTGAGAAGTAACGAGCCTACTTCATCCTGGCGGAGATTAGGCCTACAAGGAATAAATGATTCAATGATTCTCGAATACTTGACTTTCATGGAATATTTTATGTCAAAAAACCTGTGCGATGCTTCTGAAAACTCTGAGAGGTCAAGGATTGTAGCTCTCGCATCCGTTTCGTCCATTTGGTAAAAGTCAGCGAAAATTATTACTTTCACCTTTGCCCTCGTTTTCAAGCGAACACATGTCTCAGTTCTAAACACAATTTGAATCCCGTATGTCGTAGTTCTAAACGATGAAAACAAAAGATATCAGTCACTTGTGACCCTGCGTAAGTTCTAAACATGATTACAATAGAGATGTCCAAACACAATCGAGAACACATATGTTTCAGTTCCGAACACAGTTTCGAAGAATTCTAAACCTACAGGATTCGAGAAAGAGGAAACAATTATCGGCCACTGAGCACAGCGGGTAGAATTTGCAATATTTTTCCGAGGGCATTTAGCCTGGTCGCTGAAGCGAGAGTTATATGACTTTTTATGTGCATATTTTAGAAAGAACAGACACACAATAAAAAGATGCAACTCATAATATTTTCTCTAAAACAAAAAGAATTCTTTATTGATTTTTTCTTATGACTGATAACTTCTGACTGAGTTCTAGAACTCTTGGAACTCACCCTAGATCCGCCTTTGTACATTACCGACGAGTTGCAAAGCTTGTTGAAAAATGCGATGAAACTATCGAATGTATGCCGATGAAACTGTCTAAAGCAGGGGCGGATTCAGACTGTCGCACAGGTGGCACATGCGACAGTCAACATTCAGCTGCGCAATAATATGTTTAGTTACTTGGCAAGTTTTTCTAATTTGTACTGCATCGAATCAGCTCTAAGATGGATTTTTCTGTTTGCTCTAAGTAGGTAGTGAATTATATAGAAGGTGCTTACAGTTTTTTATTCTGTGGAGGAGCTGGTCAGAAAGAGGAGATCCAATATTTGTAATCTTTTTCCAGATTGTTAAATCTTGCAGTTTTTACTGAAGCCCAACAGGCCAACACAGTGGATAGAGTAAGACGTCTGTGCACAGGATGCTTCTTACCCACTGTCGCACGACTGTCGCACAATTTGCATATGAATCGAGGAAACCCATCAAATCGTTTTCCTGTGCGACCGTATGCCTAAAGGATGCTTTGTAGTACTGTCCAACAATCTTAATGTAGATTTGGTACATAGATTTAGTAGTTTGCTTAGCACGCAGAAGGCACAGAATTCCATTCATTTCGCAATAGTCATTAGTTCATGATGGATTTACTGGAAAAAGTAAAGCACTGTATTGAAGAAAAGAGCTACAACGCGTTGGAGGCAATCTATAACGCTGAATTAGCAAAGCTCGGCAAATTTGGCGTAATCTCAAACAAAGTCCTGTTAGCTGAGGACGTATCTGCTAGCAGCGACATTCCAAAGAATGATCCACGCCTTCACCTTATGAGTGATGAAAGAGTCTTAGCTGCCAGGTACATTTCAACATATTATTTTCACTTTTAACTTATGTTCTCTTGCACCTTAAATGTGCCTAAAACCAATCTGAAGTCATTTGCAGACAGCAGGTATCTTTCAGGGTCATATTTCATATTGCGGGGAATGATGCTGAGAATGGTAATTCCCCATGCTCAAAGCACATTTTTATGTTGTCATTTCTGTTACATGGAATTTGTGAAATAGATCATGAAATACTTTTGGTAACCAATTATATGTCTTATAGTCAGGGGTGGATCTAGTGCTGGACTTTAGGGGCCCATCTGATTCATATTATTGTCTTTTTATGTAGGAAGTGTCTTGTCTTACCACTATTGTTTACGCAAACAGTATTGTCAATTTGGAGGGGGGCCATGGCCCCCAGTCCCCTTTGGATCCGCCCCTGCTTATAATGACGTGGTATTAGTGGCAATTCATTTATAACTCTGATTACTGTAGTGGGTTAGAACATTGGTTAGAACATATCCCTTTCATTATTAGCTGGAAATTGTCATGCCCCAATGAGAAATAAGTTATAGGTTTCATACCATGTTTATTATCTACGTAATTCATTGTTAATGCAGGTTTTCTGTAAACATTAAGTACAGAGAATACAGGAAATAAAAAACTTAAAACATAAATACATTATAGAATATTATTTTAGTTTGGCATAGAGAAAAATGGTAAAATTGCTTGGATTCATTTAGTGCTTGATGGAATTCTGCAAATCCTTTACTTGACTTTGTCCAGGAAATTTTTCTAGATGATTCCACACCTCCTACATCTTTCTAGGAAGTTTAATATCCCTAAATTACCATGGAAAAGTTTCCATACCCTCCTTCATTCTAGACCGCTATGGTACACAGAGTTATAAATTACTGACTACTTAGGATCAAAATTTAGCTTTTATTCTTTTCATACTCTCAGGGTGAATGGTGATGGTAATTGCATTTACAATGCAAGCTCTCTAGCTGTCAGTGGTGATGAAGGACTTGCCTTGACACTTAGAGCACTAACTTCAATTGAGTTATTTCTGCATTCAAGCTATTATTCATCTCATCCACACTTTACAACCTCTATGTCATCTGAGCAGAATTCCATCCCTTTTGGGATCTTTTTCCAGCTTGCTAATACATTTGAAGCTACTGACCTTCTTGACAATGAATCTAAATCTCATTCAGTTTGCATTAAGTTTGAGGCTTTAAGACACTGTCAAAATAAGAGATGAAGCCCTTTCATCTCATTGATGGCTCTGTCAAGTGCTGTAGGATTGGAGATACATTCTTTTTTTCTGGTGAGCCTGCTACTTGTTCTGGTAAAAATATCCACTATCTTCTCAACTCTAACATTAAACCACGTCAAAGCATGCTCAACTCTTTTTCAACTCCAGTCAGAGTCCTCTGGACTTTTGCTGGTTCCACAATGGTGCATAGACCACCAGTTCCAAATCATGTTGTTCCTCTTTTTATTGCAAAATGCGAAGTGAGCCCAAATAGTAACACCAGCTTTTCGTTGTTGGAGAAGCAACCTTCATCAAGACAGCTTAAAGGGAAGCAATTGAGTCTTCCATTCCAGGCAATTGGAAAGTGTAATACCAAAGTACAAAACATGCAAAAGATTTGCATCTCCTTGAATCTGTTACTAATCCTAAACCACATACTGTTTTTAATGAAAATGGGACACCACCAACACCAGTGCTTCCACTTTGAAAAATAAAATTTCCTTCCAGCTTTGACATTGTTTCCTTAAATTTCCTTCCCAAAAGTTCGAAATTTCCTTCCAATTTCCTTCCACCGTGAGGCCAACAAATGTATCCTAAAATTAGTTAAAATGGCCCTAAAATGACGCGTAAACAGCTCTCAGAGCTTCATACATATCTTAAAATAGTTTTAAATGATAATTTATGTAAATTATACTATGCTGCTGTTTAATTATGTTGATTTGAGCTATTGATGACATTTTCATTACTTTCATCAACTCCTGACAACAAAGATCCTTCTTCATATTCTAATCCATCCATTTGCTACTTAATTTCAATTTCATTATATAAAAGTAATAAAACCTGCCGCAACCATTCACTAGTACCATCAAGTCAGCTCTCCATGCTTTTAGCTCCGTAAAATAAATCCTTTATGACAGCTGGTTTTATAACATGTCACACATGGTGTGAGTCATGAAGAAAATATCGCAAATTATCAATAGAGACTAAAAAGTATGTCACTCTGGGTCATTATGTAATACAGTTCATTCATTCTGGACGCTAGATTTTACAATTCGAGCAGGCCGTTGTTTACAAAAACAACTTAAAACTATATTTTTCTCCTTTTTGTAGCGAATTTTCTAATTTCCTTAATATTCCTTATATTTTACACGAACTTCCTTGTTTTTCCTTCTAAATTCGATTTCCTTCTGATTTCCTTCTGAAGGTTGAAATTTCCTTAAAAAAGGAAATTTCCTTTCAAGTGGAAGCACTGACCAACACATCCCTATGATATAGGTCTCTTTTATAATAGTATGGAAAAGCTGTCTGATTCTCAAATGTATGATATTCTAAAGCAAATTTGGACACCTGGTTACAAGTTCCCTTTCCGTACCTCTTATGGCAAAGCTAGGAAGTTTATCTTCTCTTGGTTTCAAAAATTTCCTTGGCTTGCTTACTCTGGAATGTTTGATGGTGCTCTCTGCATCCCTTGTGTTTTCTTTGGCAGACGTGTTGGCTCCAATTCTTACAAATTAGAAAGATTGATGATGTGTCCCTTAGTTGATTGGTCTATAGCTACAAGAAGGTTTAATGATCACGAATGTAAATCTGAGATTCACAAGACCTCACTTCTCACAATGCAAACTTTCATTTCTGTTATGGAGAATGAGATAAAGCCTATCAGCCAAATTCAAAGTGAAGCACTTGAGAAGCAAGTGTCAAAGAAACGAGAAAAATTTTCCTCTATTGTTAAGACTATTTTGTTGTGTGGTAGGCAAAACATACCTCTTAGGGGGCACAGAGATGACTCCAGTGATCATGATGCAAAAAACTGTGGGCATTTTCAGGCAATGCTAGACTTCAGAGTTGACAGTGGTGATGAGGTACTCAAGCAGCTCTTTGAAAATGCCCCTAGAAATGCAACCTACAGGTCTAAGACCGTCCAAAATGATTTAATCTCTTGTTGTGGTGAAATTATAACTGATCAAATACTAAGTGATATAATAGATGCAAAGTTTTATTCAATTCTAGCTGATGAAGTAACAGATTGCTCAAACAAAGATGGTGAAATTCAAGAGAGATTTTTGCAGTTCATTCATTGTGACACAGGACTCCCTGGCAAAGTACTAACAGCTAAGATTATGAATCCATTAATACAGAACTTTAAGCTAGAAATTAGATACTGTAGAGGCCAATGTTATGATGGAGCTGGGAATATGGCTGGTAAATTTTCTGGGCTTTCATCTAGAATCCTAAGCATCAATACCCTTGCCTTGTTTACTCACTGCTCTTCTCATAGGCTTAACCTTTCCATTGCTTCTTCTTGTCAAATTCAAAGTGTTCGAAACATGATGGAAAATGTGACCAAGATGTGTTACTTTTCAATATCCATCCTAAACGCCAGCTGCTGCTAGATGAAATGTCTAAAAAGTTTGCTCCACATAGTAAGAAGAGAAAGCTTTTGGATGTATGTAGGACAAGATGGATCCTTAGCATTGATGGTCTAGAGCGTTTCATGACTATGTATAAAGCAATTGCAGAAGCCATGCTTATAATTCGTGACAATGAGGATGGATGCTGGGATGCAAGTGCCGGTGATGCCTATTCATATGCTTCTGTTCTCACAAATTTTGATTTTATTCTAACACTAGTAATTGTTCGAATGGTTCTTGGCTTTGCTAGATCAGCTACTTCTCAGCTACAGGGCCAAAATATAGACGTAATTAAAGGCTTGCAAGAAATTTCTACTATTAAACATTCGTTGCAGATAGCAAGAAATTCTATTGATATACCCCACAATGGTTGGTTCGATGAAGCAGTTGCTATAACTAATTCCGTTGATGCAATAGTATACTCCCTAGGCTTTGCGAAAGGCAGACTCACCGAAGTAATATCCCTGAAGATGATGTATCTGTCTATTTCAAAAGAAATTTAACTCGTTTTTCTGAAGTTAACTGCAATTCATACAAAGCTCTATCTATTGTTTCTGCCATGTTGCTTAGAGAATATTCAACTGAGGAACCAACAATTACTTAACCTTCAAATCCACCTTCAGCAACAACAAGCAACACAGGAAACAGTGCAGAATTCAGTGAAAAGAATGGACTAACAAACAAGACTTCAAATGAAGGAAAAATCATAAAAATATATAGATTGGACAAAATGTGGAAAAAATATCTGCAATCTTTCTGTGAACAATACAAGGAAGATATGCCCAGCATCGAAAATATTTCACATGAAGTTGACAACTGGGAGTCACTTTGGTTAAGTTATCCAAAGGATCAAATACCTTCCACTATTTCAGATACAATACAAGTAGCAAATCCAGTAAGCTTTCGAAATATAGTAACTGCTCTAAGGATCTTAGGAACTCTTCCCAATTACAAGCTGCACGTGCGAAAGAGCTGCTTCATCAATACATCTTTTGAAATCCTATTTGCGAAGTACTATGACTCAGAAGAGACTAAACGGCTTAGCATTGCTATATACTCACAAAGACATTGATCTCCCTACTAATAAAGTTATTGACAAATTTGCGAGATCTTCAAGGCGTGTTTTTATGTCAAATATTCTTGATTCAGACCAAGATTTACCAGCAAATGACGACTCAATGCTCTCAGAGCTTTACTAGCCTTCGTTTTTTCAAAGGCTCAGAATGGAAGTGGCCCACTAGCATTCGGGGAATTTCCCGGTTGGTCCCTTAAAATGTTTATGTGATCCCCTTAGATTTTCCTTCTTTTCAGATCTTGTCACTTGCAAGATCATATTTTGTAGAGAAGGGCAAGTGAACACCGCTCGTGCAGGCCCTTGAACTCCTTGGAAAGTGCTGTAATTTAAAATCTCACTTCAGGGGCACTTTAAATTCATTGACAGTGATGATTTTTCCTTTAAAATTTATCCAACTCCTTGAAATTTGTTAATGTTTTGTGTTTACTTCGTTCACAGCAATAAAGAACACGAAAAGTAACTTGACGAGACATCAAAAAAAAAGCTTAAAGAGAGTCGTACAAGAAAATTCGTGATATGCCAAGAAATACATCGTTTTCGGTATTTTGGGTTTCATGTATACTCACGCTGCAAATTTAGAGCTCTTTGCAAATATTTTATGTTAGTCCTTGATTAGTCGTTAAAAAATTCTTGAGTTTGCATATCGAAATCGCGTACGAATCATGCGTGAAGTAACGCCCAGCATTTGTATAGTATATTTCCCCACCCCATAAAATTCCCACCAAGCCCATGTAAAGGCTTCATACCTTTCTGTTACAGCTATTAATTGTTACTTCTATAGATAGTACGAGTCTAAATTAGTCTCATTCAAAGCCGTTCCATTGCCAGTACAAAGTGCCTCTTGTCTTTATGATAGCTTGCTAAGAGCTGTTGTTTCCTTCGGTACCAACCTTTTGTGTTGCCATGTTGCCATACGTGTCATTTCTCGAGATTCTTGCTTCCTTCTGACAGTTACTTATTTGTTATAGAATTTATTCTATTACCGGTGGAAGGTGTCTTTTTTTATATGATAACTTCTTAACAACTGTTGTTTCCATCATTACTAGCCTTTACCATCGCTGAATGCCATGTGTTTCACTTCGATGTAAGTGGTTCGAGTGATGTAGTTTGCATCGCAGCTAACTGAACTGAAGTTAATGTGATACTTTCTAAAAAGAATTGATCTACTGGTAAAGTTTCTTCGTTTGCAACTGGATGTTGAAGGAGTATTCCTGTATCAGTGCCTATGTGAAAATTCATTACAGTTACTCTGTGGAGGTATTAGTAAATGTAGAACAGGAAGAACTATGGCTCATCGGGACTTCCTATCAATTTCTATTCAGAAGTCAGTTCAAAGAAAGTTTTCCCATCCTATATTTATAAGATTGCATTTGGAATACTGTGGACAAGTGCGAAACCCGTGCTGCAGGAAAAACTTTAGTTATTTTTAAAGCGTTCAAAGGAAAGTGACAAAAGCGATATGAAGGGTCTGGAATACCTCTCTCATGAGCAGAGACTGCAGAGACTTGGAATGTATTCGCTAGAGATGATCTTATTCACACTGAAAAACTTGTGACAAGGAAGGATATAGACTATAGGAGCTTTATCACCTCCACTCCTTGTAGATTTTTCATCTGAAGATGTTGTGCAAAGATTGAGAGAAGAACATTGGAACTTCTTCTCAGAGTGTGTAGCAGATGTCTGGGATAAGTTGCCGTGGCGTGTGACAGAACCGACTCATTCAAAAACAAATTATACAATAATGGAAAGTATAAATATATGACTACCTCTTTTGCATGACCTAATTTTAAAATGTGTTATGATACAATGTTTACGTCCTCAATATGTGTAATTTATTTTGACTATCTTCAACCACCCCACAGCAAACATTCGCAGAATTTATCGGTTTGACCACGCCCACCAACGAGCCATGCCCTTGTGCGACAGTCATGAAATTTTCTAGATCCGCCCCTGGTCTGAAGCTACTAATATTGCGGAAAGAATGCTTCACACTTATTTGAGTGCATTACATGAGCTAAGACAAGCTGAAATACACATTTTTTACTTCATAAGAAAGATTTTTTTGGCCCAGTAATGAGACTTTCTTAACATTTTTACGATTCTAGTATGAAAAACTTTCTAACCACTTTCCTAGCAAAAAATTTTTAAGTTCCAATGTTTTACACATGCACACTAGAGGAGAGTGAAATTATGATAAATACGATATCGAAACATGAATGGACATTCTCTCATTACTTCTGGCTATGCGTATCAATAGGCCTATAAGAAGTAGCGTTTTTTGAGCAATTTCTTTCTTACAACAGCGTTCAAGTATTCTAATGCAAAATCTAACAGTCATGATTTTGCATTAGAATCAGTTCAATAATTTTGAAGTTCCTTTGATGAAAGAGAAATGAAATGGAGGATAGATAGAAAACTTACATAGCGGGCCTCTTGAAAACACTTAGTTGACCTACTACCAGTACTATGTAGAATTTCACTGCCTCACTAAGTCTTCGGGCCTCGCCATCTATAATATAATTTTTAACACAAAATTGTAACAGAGGAAGCCAAAAATTGAATTTTGGGGCTAAAAATGATACCAAGCCTCCCAGAAACAAATCTAAAAATTTTACGTAGCGAGATGTTCGAAGTTGTGGTATCTGAGCTTTGCTGTGCCACAGATGTACAGAGTAAGTGATCAGTGATCTCTCTAGACAGAGATGTCGGTAATGTTGAACTCGTTCATTTTAATAGATTCATACGTTCCTTTTGTTCTTTTTTGCATTGTACATATTGCTGTAGACTTTGAAGATGCTTTGGGCCTAATACGTGCCACATAATACATTTTATGCTGAAAAAGGTACTAGCTATCTACAACTGAACAGGTAGGCTTGTTTTGAAACTTCACTCGAAGTCATCTTAAGAACATATCGCAGAGGAGTGAACATCATCGGTGTAGAAACCATTCACTCTCGAGAAAAAACGCCAAAGAACTATATGCCAAAGAACTTTTGCCGAACAACATGAAAATTAAATCAAAATATTGCTAAAAGAATGAAATAGGCAAATCCACCTGTCATTTCCACCTGTGTTTTGCAAACATTTCATTACAAGTGGATTACGTTAGTAATTGCGATTTCAATTTCATTTGCTTAAGTATTCACTCTAATAGCCTTAAAACTGTCATTTTTGTTAGTCTTATCAAAGAAAGAACTTTGTGACATTATATGACGGTAATATGATTGGGCCTAAAATGACAAATAGTGGGTGCCCACTGTTCTCTTTTCTTTATAGCGCATTTAATGGCATTATTTATTGCAATGCATCAAATGAAGGAAAAGAAGTGTTTTAAGAAAATTGAATCCCTTCAGGTAAAGGCTCTAATCCTTCCTTCTAATCCTTATGAAATGAACTGCCATTTTTAGAAACACGATTTGTGCATCCATATGCAGAGCAAAATTTAACAATTTTCTGAAAAAAGATCCGATCCAATTTCACTTTCTAAAGCTAACAATGTGACATACAGACCCATATTGGGACTGCTGAGCTCGGAATCTTAGAGCTAGTTCATACGATGAGCCATAGATGGCCCGAACCTATTATAGCATTGGTTCAACAATGGCCCGACCGAAGGGGAGAGCCAGTGTTGAACCAATGAACAGCGTGACTGTGGCTCGAGCCGATGCTTTTCTGTGGTTTCATACGCTGAACCGAAGATGAACTTAACTACTCAAATTGCTAAATGCATAGGTTCGGCTCATCTACTGCTCATCGTATGAACTAGCTCTTAAAATCACAAACAACCACGGGAAAAGATTATTGCTAGCTTCGTATATAAATTTTAAACAAACACAATATAAATAATTGCCAGTGGCTTCACTATTACGTTGCACAAAAGTTTTCAATTACATTTTTCGAAATTCACAAAGCGCACTGCAGCAACTGCTACCCTTAAATTACTTGAAACTTCGTAATAAATACACGAATCATCAAAATTAAATCGACATTGAGGAGATAAGAGATGGTTAATGACGACTCACCACTTTACAGGCTAAATATCTGTTGGGAACTTCACAAACTCAGCACTTACTTTTTACCACTTCAAAAGGGCTCAGTACTGGCGACAAACTCTTTTGCCACGTTTTACAATGGCCGCCAAAACAAAACTTGCCTCACTTTGGCAGACAGAGTCTGACATCTAGCGCCTTCAGCCCTTCTATATCATTGTCTATCATCAACCCAATAATCTGATCCCATTATGTTGCCATGACCACATGCAAACGAGGTTAGATTTTTTCAGTAGTTAATTATTAGTCTCTGGTAGGAAAGGCCCTGGAATCGCTTATTTTTAACATACAATATTGTGTAATGTTCGTTACATATTGCCCGTTACGCAGATATTCAACAAAATTTGACAAAAGAGCATAAGTTGTTGGTTTGTTATAATTATTTCATAATGGAAAAAGAAAATTTGAAAACTGAGAGATGTGCTCCATGTAATATTAGTTTTATGAAGAAAAACAGTAGTTTTTGTCACAGATATTACATGCCAGACCACATAACTAGAAAATGTACAATTTGTATCATTACATCTTGCAAAAAGCAAGGCAGGAGTAGTTGCTTAATGAAATGTAAACAAAAAGTAGTATATTAACAGGACAAATTATTGTTATTTTTCATTTTCTAATGGAAACTGTAGTGCTTTGTAAAATAAGGTAGAAGGCAAAAAAACCTAAAGTAAAAACATCCAAAATCGTACATTTGATAAATTTGCTGACAACCTCTGAGACAAGAGAGGTGCTGCATCCTATGCACCCCCTATAATGAAGACCCTAACTATACTTCTAAAACAACAAAGATAGTAAATTGTTAAATCTTGGAGAGGGAAAGACAAAATTTCTGGTTGGTTTCTTTGTATAATAAGCTCACCAGTGCTCTACTGTCATTTTCAAGCACAAACTTCTGCTCATCAGAGGATACAACATCTTTCCAGTAGAGTGCTACTAGTGCTGAAAAATTTTAGTCTTTCTTGCTCTAGCTCTCCCATTTCCATAGCAATACTGATTTTTGATTCTAACGTACCAAGCTTATGATGTCATACTTTTACAGAGCATGTTTAGAATTCTATGTAGAGTGACTTTCTTGTCTGTGCATGAATATACTTAATTTGTGATTATTTTCAAATTTGAGAATCTATGCTGCTTTCCTAAGCAGCCTAAAAATCTCTATTCTCAAGCATCAAAATTTTTTAGACAATTTTATCTTTTCAATCTATTCGTAAAGCCAGTTTTTTTGCTCCTCCTGCAAAGTCAAATCAATGAGAATGGTAGCAAACACTACATGATAGAAATTCCCTTCATAAAAATCTATTTTTTGCATATTCATTATTTATACTTTCTCAAAATTTGCAAATTCCTTAGCTTTGGGCATGGCTTTACATTCTTGCTAAATCAGAATTACATTCTTACTTTTGATTCAAAGCGTTAAAATATAATCATTACGTATCTTGAATCCGCCATAAAAACTGAAGCAAAACAAAGATGGCTAAATGGAATAAAATTCACTTTAAATGGATATGCTTGTGTTGGTATGCTGGCAAGAGGCTTCCATTATAAAGCAGGGGAGCAATGCTTTTGCTCACCCAGTGTATATAAAGAGATGCGCACTACAGGACTTTTTCAAAATTCACTCAGCCTATCTGTTTGATGCAATTTAATTTAATATAACTAAGGAGGAAAAAAGAAAAATTAGAAATTTCAACGTTTGCCCAGTACCAAAGCCATAAAAGGAAATATTAACTCAAAACACGGGGGAATTCAAAACTTTGTTCGAAATAACAAAAGTTCGAGATAAGCTGCATTCAAGATAGTGGAATTCAATTCAAAGTCTGCCGACTGTTGGGGCCTGGGTACTCGCAATTTTACGATTTTTCGACTGTTTTACTCAGTTTTTATTCTTTTACCCTAAAAGTGATAAATTTAGTGACTATCTGCATGGGCTGCAAGAACTGCAAGGACGCAAGATGGCTGCTCTGATAAATCTTATGCTGATGGCTTTATTTTTTACGTGTGCAAAAAAAGATTCTTTGGCAGGAGCAAATTCCGCATGTTCCTCCTGCTATAGTGAAGAAATGAAAGATGTTGTAAACTCTCGTACCTTACCATCGCTATTTGTTTGGAGAGACAGAAATGGAGACTTTGAAGGCCTAAATAAACATAAAGGCCTGGATCTCCTCTTGCTTTTGGCTGGGGATATTGAAATCTGTCCAGGACCAAGTACTAGATGCAATACTTGCAACAAAACTATAATAAAAAATCACAGTTCACATAGTTGTGTTAGTTGTGGCAGGATAATCCATCTAAAGTGTTTATGTGACAGACTTGAGTTTGGTCATGAGAGAGGATATTGTAAAGATTGCTGAGAACATGAAGGAGTGATGGTATCGGAGACTGTGGATTGTGAAAGTCCTTTCAATGATGGAAATATTTTCTTTGAGGGTAGAGGATCTAAAGCATCCCATCAAAATACAAATGGGCTCGTTAAGAAAACGGAAAACATCGACACGACATGTTGCTGGAGAAAATGAAGAGGAAGATAAATACTATGGGATTGTCAGAAACCCATTTGTATGAAGGAATACCAGGTGAAATTGTCGACATTAACGGATATATTTTCCTGAGATCTGAAAGGAAAGCTGACCGGGGAGGTGAAGTTGAATGTTACGTCAGAAACGATGTTGTATGGCAAAGAAGAAGGGATTTTGAGAAAGAAAACATCGAAGCAATACGGACTGAAGTTTACTTTAACCACTCAAAATTGCTGCTTCTTTGTAACGTAACCAACCTTCTGACACCTCAAAGTAACTTGATAGCAATTTTGAAGCCTACTTGACAAAATATTGAGTGAGAGTGTGCGAGAGGGCAAAGAAACAATTTTACTTGGAGACATAAATGCTAACTATGCAATTAAGGCAAACAACAAAGAACAGGACTGGTAAAGCTATGAATTTACTAATAGGTGTGCAATTACCAAGAGCAGTGTTTTCTTAGCAAGAACTCCTTATCTTTGTGGGTTGCAGTGATGGTAGAAAGGGAATGTTAAACAATTTTTTGGCTACGCCATGGGAAAGCATACAGTCGGCTAGCAACAAAAGCCATTGAATCTAACTTTACAGATAAGCTCACTGATGGCTGGGGGATGTGACACCCCCACATTTCCTCCAACTAGCTACAACCTTGCTAGTTAGATTAGCTCCAATCTACGATTTTTACCACTTTGTTTAATAGAAAATAGCAAGATGATAAATGATCAAACTTTGAAAGTGTCCACTTGTTGTTGGCAAATGAAAGTAAGAAATTGGTCTGGTGGTTCCATTACTAATGCAACAATGCCACCATTATACATATCTATGTTGATTGGGGGAGACATTAGTTCCTTGCCCCTCATGCATCTGTCTCTTAATTTTGTCTCTGATTCTTGCCCTTAACATAACAGAGCTAATGTATAGGAGGAAATCTATTTCACGTATTTGACATAACACATGTTTGACAACATTGGATGTGCAAGTTTTAATTTGCACAATTAATTTTGTCAAATGTTTGATATGGCAAACTAAATGGATTGTCTCACATACATCAGCTATCAAAGCTTTGAGAGTTGGAATTTCTTTATATCTAGGAAAGGTTTAGGTTGGCTCTACATGTTTACATATGTGGAGTTCAACTAGGCCAATGGAGTTGTCCAACACATGGCCTGCCATGTTGTCTGGTTTGGCCCATGTTGAGATTAAAGTTGTTAAAAAATTATATTGGGATAAAATTTTGGTGCAATTGCAAAATTATATTGTATATATTTCTGTTGCAAACTGGGAGAGAAGCTCACATTACTTGTTGGAACAACCAAAGCACATGCAATCAAGCAGATGCACACTTAGCAAGTACTGATGCACTGAACCCATGCCCAAACCTTTATCACGTGCCCCACAGGTCAATGGCTCGAGTCCAACCACCATCAACACACCATATTTGCTTAAAAATTCAAGATGGCTACATCCCACATTCCTGATAAGCAGAGAATAGAGACAGATGGTGGATGCAGTGGTCTCAAAGTCAAGTAATTTCAAGATATTATGGACAACTGATTTTTCGTAACCCATCATAATGATGCTGCTTTATCTATAATATGTTTGGAAAAAATCACAGTACGAAAGGAGTATACTATTGCCACGCATTACAAGAAACATTCCTCCTATTATAAGCTGGAATGCCAGTTACATCTTGTTATGATATCAGTTGCTTTATGTCATGTGAGTCATGGATGTCCCTTTGTTCTGTTCTATGTTTTGCTCATGCACACATGTAATACCTTTTTTAAATTTTGTTTTGTTGTGATTTTGGATGAGACGCAACAAATCTCCACAAATAAGAATCCTTGAAAGGAAAGTTTCTAGTCAGCAATCACTGATGAAAACAAGGTTTTAAAGTTCAGATAGTGCTACAAAGGTCAGCTTTTCAATATCTAGAGCAATGGCTAAGAGTGAAAAACCCCTTTCTGATGGAGAACTTATTAAAGACTGCCTGCAAACATTTTGTGCCAAAGCATGCCCTGAAAAATCTGGCTTTGCAAGAGACATAACTCTTTCCAATCAGATAGTGACAAGAAGAGTTAAAGATATGTGAACAAATATTGAGCACACGTTGAAAGAACATTTGAAGCAATGTCAAGTTTATGGCCTAGCCTTAGATGAATCCACTGACAATAGTGACACTGCTCAACTGGAAAATTTTGTTAGAGGTAAATGAAGTATTAGTATATGGCTTTTCTGATATATGATTTTTAGAAATGTTTCCTATAAACTATTTGCAATTATTTTTAAGTCCCTATTATCTATCTGTTATCAGATATAACATTGAAAGGAGCAAGAAGAATGTCTAGTTTATTATGATTTGATCAATTTATTGCGCTTGTTTTACTATGTACAAGCAAGAAGTTTGAATTGTTTGAAGAACTTTTTGATTTGTCTCACATGAAAGGAACTGTGAAAGGAGAGGACATATGGGGGGAGTTTAGAACGGATTTTAATTACACTTGATCTCTAAGCAACAAAATCTGTGGCATCACAACTGATGGAGCTGCTGCTCTAACTGGCAGGAAAAACGATTTCTATCTTTGTTCAAAAATTCTACTGGCCATGATTTAATTCCGTATCATTGTATAATTCACCAGCAACAACTCTGCGCCAAAGTGCTTGACATGAAAGAAGTGCTAACATTTGCTGTTGATATCATCAACTTCAAACATGCAAGAGGCCCTAATTACAAACAGTTCAAGAACCTGCTTGAAGAATGTGGTGCTGACTTCAAAAATATTGTCTATTTCTCTCATTTTAGGTGGCTCAGTAGGGCAGCTACATTGAAGAGGTTCTGGATTTGCTACCTGAAATAAAGCAGTTTCTGGTCATGAAGACTGGGGACATTACCTTGCTTGAAAACTTAGAGTGGCTCAATAATCTAGCATTTTTTATTGATGTGACTCAGATTCTCTCTGACCTTAACCTTAAGCTTCAAGGTAAAGATCAACTTGTCCCCAAAATGTTTGAGCATGTGGAGTCTTCTTGGCCAAACTTTTGCTAAAAGATCAAAACTCTCAACACTATCTGAGAGATTTTCTGAAAGTATTCATCATACCAAATACTGTGGTCATCTTGAAAAGGTGAAGGATAAGCTTGAAAATAGGTTTCAAGACTTCAAAAAAGTAAAGATAAACTTGGCCATGTTCTCAGACCCTCTTAAAGTCGATGCTGAGACAGGACAAGGTTTACTTTTCACTTTCTGGGAGCACATACATGTGTGAACAGATATTTACAAATAAAAATGTCAAAACTGATAGCAGAAGCTGACTAACAGACAAGCATCTCGCAGAAACCTTAAGAGTTGCCACATCAACAATACATGCTGACATTGACAGTATTGTGAAATCAATACAAACTCAAACCTCACATTTAAGTACTTATTGTGCTTTTCTTTATATTTGTCTGGTCTTCTTTAGTCTTTAAACATGTATACTTATATACATATAAACTTTCTTGTTATGATATTAAAATTTTTATTTTTCCATTTTCTCTAGAAATTTTCATCTTCATAATATGTATTATATAAGTGGCCCTCTATCTATGGCCTAAATCTGAAAAGTGGCCCTCTAAGGAAAAAGCTTGAATAGCCCTGAACCATGGTATTTCAATGCACAATTCTATGTCCTCAGTCAAACTTTAGGTAATCTTCAAATGACCTCTAGAATGCCTCCAATTGATCCATAATGGGTAAGTGAGCTCATTCAGTCACTAAATTTAGCAATTCTAGGGGTAAGGAATAAAAATTTGGCCTGAGAGCAAAAATGTGTAAATTTATGAAAAAATCATAAAATACCAGTACCCTGGTCCCAAAAGTCTTCAGATTTTGAATTCCTTGGCCAAAAACATATAACTTGGCTTCCACATGATACTTGCTCTCTAAAATGGGATCATTTTTCTTTCTATTTGGTCTAGAAGTTGATTTATGGCATTTATGTGGACTGTGGTAACTATGGACTCTATACAGCCAAAACCCTTCCAAGCTCTTTCCTCTCAATTTTACTGAGAGGTCCAAAGCCATAATAGCACCAAAATACATTCCCCACTCAATACAAACACTGCAGCCTGGCATCACTGCCACAGAAAAATTTTACTATTAAATTATTGCTAAATATATTAATAGTAAAGACTTAACAATAATTTGGATTCTACAAGTTTAGATTTTGCAACAATATAGAGTTTATAATTTTACATGCACAGCTTTTGGTCAGGCACAATAAAGATCTTATGACAATGTGCCATACACTCCAGACCTGCTCAGACTTTGATATTCTTTCCACCTCTATACCCTTATGACATTTGTTACAGGATGGACAAAAGCTCATCCCCTTCTTTGTTAGTCTATGGGGGCGCTGAGGGATTGGTCACAAAGTATCTGCTATATGGTGGTGGACGATATTTGGATGGGCCATGGAAAATGCTACCATCTCGTTGCGGGGCTATGAAAAATATCAGGTCTGCTTTGTGGGCCTATGGAAATATTTGGCAAAATTGGTTTCATAGCATAAAACAATGGAAAGATATTTTCCATTTCATACAAGCAAATGGCTCTCCAGCAAATGTGGACAGAAGCTACAGACTATAGTGAAGCTTTGTAGAGTTGTAATCTTTTCAAATGATGTTGTAATCTTTTCAAATGATGAAGGGTAATGAATGGCTGGCAACATTTGGAGATCAAATATTTAAAATGTTAATATATGTTTTGAATATGTACACTTTTTTAAGATTCCTGATATTTTCACTGAGAATCTGTACACTTAACTTTTGTGAGTTGGTTTCAGTCTTGCATTATTCCCAACGTTTTCTTATATCTCAATGCTTTTGAGCCTTATTATTTGTATAAACTATATTCTTAAAATAGGAGAGAGTGCACACAAATTACTGAAAAGAGTAATACTCAGGATGGCTTGAAAAATGTAGTACTGATAAAGAAAAAGAACAGATGGATTCCGCTACTGCACCAAATGATATTTTGTCAGACAATTCCTACGTGTTATGGGATTACAAAAATATCCTGATTGTGCTATTGAGCCATAGAAAATTAGACAAGAATCTAGGATGGGCTATAAGTCACCCTTGATTACAAACTTGATTGTGATCCTCATATTTCTAATATTTGTAAAAAACAGCTGCAACACAGCTAAATGTTTTACAAAGATTAAAATCATTCATTGGCTTTATGGAGAACAAAGTTCTTGTTCAAAGCTTTATCTTTTCAAAGTTTCAAATTATCTTTTCAAATTTTGAGTACTGTTCTCTGGTCTGGTATTTTTCATCTTCTAAATCTCTTCATAACATTTAAAAGTTACATGAACGTGCTCTCAGATTTCTCTATAACCATCACACCAGTTCATATAATTCTTTGCTTACAAAGTTAGATAGATGCATGATGCTTATTTCTTGTCAAAGAGCTCTTTGCATTGACATTTGCAAGACCACTAACAAATTAAACCCACCTTTTATGCAGAAAATTTTCAAATTATGTACCTCATGCTATTCCTTACGAAATCCAAATGATTTAGTCCATATAACGCCAAATCAAACCACTTTCAGCTCTAAGAGTCTGAGGTATATTGGACCACAGATTTGGAATAATCTACCAAATGAACTGAAATCAGCAGAAAATTGAAAATTTTAAGAGACTAATTAAAAATTGGGATGGACTTTCTTGCAGATGCAGGCTTGCCAGTGCCTGCCTATGTAAAATACACTCAAAATATAACGCCTGTTCGTTTTTGTAATTTTAATTTAGAGAAGTTTACTTTTATGTATTATGTATAAAACTATTCGATTTTGATTAATTAAAGTTGTATTAATGTTTATGTATATTGTTAGCTAGAAAAGTAATGTGAAAAAATCAAATCAAAATAATTATATACACATAATAAATTGTTGTGGCTAGTTTTTGGAAGATCATCCACCCCCATACAGCAGATACTTTATGACCGCTCCCTAACTAGCTATTGTTCCAGCACACAAAAAAGACGGAAGTACAGTAATTGCAATGAACACGTAGAATTCTAAATCGATGAGCAAGTTACTTCGTTGCAGAAACTGATTCATAGAAGTAACGCCGTGGTTATTCGTCCGGCACCGGATCCGAAACTCCTTTCGCAGATGCGTAAATGTAATCCTAAGACCGTCAAAAATTAGTAAGTAAAGAACCGTAACCCCTATTGCTCCAAAAGTAGGACCGGGCAAATGTGATGATTCATTGTTGGAAACTGTTTTTGTCGGCCTAGCGAACAAAGGAGTAAATTAAATGGAGATAAAGAAAGGCAAAAACATAGAGAGCAAAACAGAGGCTATTTTATCGTAATTGTAAGCAAATTGCTTGTATAAAAGACATCACCCCTAAACTAGATATTCGAATCTATTTTTACCACAAAATTTTCAAAGTGCAAGAAAGTAAATGCATAGCCGAGAAGTCTAAAATTATCACAGTTTGGTATAATAATCAAGAAGGAACTAGGGTGTAATTGTAGGTGATGGTTATATTTATTTAAGTTACTTTTCAAGTATTCAGATTCGAGAAGTACTTGGGCGTACGTACGTTCTTTGAGGAACCCCCTCTCCCTTGTTCGCTTTCGTACGCTTCTTTGGGTACCCCCCTTCAGGACGTACGTATATTTTGAACAGCCTCTTGTTGCCCTGAAAAACACACACAAACTTAGATGCATGCAAAAATACAAAGAAACAAAACCGCTGATTGTACATTTGACTTCTACCGCGCATCAGCTCATGTTTTACGGACGAATAACCACGGCGTAGAAGTAATGCTATACCCCAAATCCAAGATTTCGTTTCTTTTCATATTTCCAGCATCATATGAATGTTCCAATTTGGCCATTTCTACCACAGATAACAGCTAACTGTACAAAAGTAGTGGTTGTTGATCTATGGTTGATAATCTATAGTATGCACCAAAACAATAACTCTTCGAGCATGCTCTGACTTTATTGATCAACTTCCCGTTTGCGTTCAGTTTGCGATGTTTGCGTTCAGTTTGCGATGTTTGTCCTCAGTTTACTCAGGGACGCCTACGGAGGGGGGCTGGGAACAGCTGCCCCTCCTGCCTTTTTCCAAGGTAGGGCAGGGGGCAATCAGTGCATCTCAGATCATTTCCCTCAGTTTTCTATTCTCAATAACTCTGCTCCTGACTACACCAATCATTCTCATATTGTTCATGATTATAAAAACTTTTATAAATCCCAATTTCTTGATGAGTATCAGAATATGGATTTTGGTTTTTAAAGAACTCAAATTATAGACCCATATCATTACTATAAATTTTCAGTAAGATCTTTGAAAAGCTTATGTACCAACGCCTGTACAACTTCTTGGAACGTCATGAAATTCTGTTCCAAATGCAATTTGGATTCCATAATGGATACTCTACTGATCATCCGCTGATTAGTTTACGTGAAAGAATAAAATGTACACTTGACTCAAACAGAGTGGGCTATGGAATCTTCATTGACCTGCAAAAAGCCTTTGATACTGTTAACCATATTATCTTACTGCAAAAACTGAGTCACTATGGGATCAAAAGCATCTCATTCTTATCAGCTTGGAGGCATTACATGTGGTGTCCCTCAAGGTTCTGTACTTGGCCCCCTATTTTTTCTAATTTACATCAATGACCTCCATAAGTATCCAAAGTTCTCTCATTTTTCCTGTATGCTCATGATACAAATATCTATTATGAATCTGTAAATATAACAAAACTTGGGAATAAATTAGTCAAAGAGCTGGCGAGAGTATTATCATGGCTGGAGATTAATAAACTAGCTCTAAACATTGAGAAAACAAACTTTCTTGTATTCCACTCATCTAGGAAAGAATTGATCGACGATATCCAAGTTAGATTTGGCAAAACACCAATGGCCAGAGCTAGTTATGTTAGATTCTTAGGAGTCCTGATGGATGAGTATCTCACTTGGAAATTTCATATCTCTGAACTAACCAAGAAACTTTCAAGAATAACAGGGGTCTTTTTTAAGATTAGACACTACCTTCCACTTGAATTTCTGAAAAATCTCTACTATTCCATGTTTTCTTCTTTTCTAAGGTATGGATCATCAACTTGGAGACTCTCGTATGATACATACATTGCACCTTTTACCTTATTGCAGAAGAAAGTACTAAGGTCTATCTCTTTTCAGCTTTTCTTCTCTTCCTCTACAACAATCTTCTATCCCTAAAAATTCTGAAACTAAATGATATGATTACTCATGAAATTCTCAAGTTTGTTTACAAGTCCTTAAATGGTCTCTCACCTTCTCCTTTTTTGAATTATTTCCAGCTCAGTAACACTGTTCACAGTCACGAAACTCGTCAGGCAGCTGGGGGGGGGGAACAATTTTCAATGCATAAGAAATACATTTCTATATGGTCTCAGATCAATAAAATAATTTGGTGCTAAACTCTGGAATAGCATTCCAACTTTTATCAAAATGTCAGCTTCTTTTAATATTTCCAAGTCAAAATTAAAAGAATTCCTCATTAACGGCTATGACCTCTAACTCCTAACTCAATCAAAAGCAAATTCTTTATGGGAGGTTACTCTGGTTTTCTTTCTTTTTTATTTTTTTAGGAAAACATCTATTTTTCTTTTTAGTCTTAGATGGGGGGGCTCTCTCTTCATTACTTCATCTATTAGGGAACTCCTCCTTAGACAAACATATCTAAATTCATAATGTCTTGTAGCGTTCTTATTTTGTTCATAAATGTTTGTAGTGTATGTCTAAGTATTTGTTTACATGTACCATGTGTTTTGTCATATTTATTTTGATTTAGGCAACGTTAGTAGTTGTATTGATATGTTTTTAGGTATTTTTGTTAATAGAATTGAAGTTGAAGTTAAAGTGCCCTTTGCGACAGAACTCTCTCGCAGATGAGAAATACTTTGTCAAATCTCGTTGTGCCACTGTCCAGCATTTCCCACTTTGTGAAGAGGCCTCAAGGATATGTAGTTTGTTGTCAATTCATAACGAACTAAATAGAATGCGCTAGAAGATATGGCTTTTGTGCCATTGAAGAACTCCTTTTAAACTATGCAAATAGATGAAGTACTTGCTTAAATATAGACCGGAGAGTCTCCTTGTTGGTGAATGATATCTCAAGAGTATGGATTCCAGAATGCAATGCAATTGGTTTTTGTTAATTTTGCCAGCCTGTTGCGTGTTAAAAAGAATCATCATGCCACGCTTGGATCGTACAGAAAATGACAGAAAAAAACCAGGACAGATGAAAATTGGAAATTATTTTCACAAAACGACAGAAGCCGTGACAGATAGGTGCGGTCACGAAGGAGAGCCTTGTCAAAGGATGTAGTTTCAGAGGATGTGGGTAGTAAGGGTAGTCATATTTCTCATTGTACTGGACACACTGAGGAGATCAATGAAGAGCAGTTGATAAAAGAAGAGCGACATTTTAGAGAAAACAGTAAATCAAATAGACAATTATTTTTCTCTGCTTAATTGTCGCAATTTCACAGGCTTGCCACCATCGTGGGAAGAGGGCTGTGTTGTGTCATTTTTGCACGGTATTCTAGCAAACAGAAAAGTCGCCTTTTGTATACAGTTATGAATCAGAGGGCTTTAATAGTTGGAAGAAAGCACTGGAGAGATTTCGAGAGCACCTTATCTCAAAAGCACACCGAGAAGCTGAAGAACAGAGCAGGGGACAGGGAACCCCTGACATTACAGTACAGCTTGACAAGCAGATTTCGCAGCAGCAAGAACAAAGATTCAGGGGGTTGATTTCACACCTTTGCGCATTGAAAACCTTGCTTAGACAAGGAATTGCTATTAGGGGCAATGATGAAGCAAATTCAAATATTTTCCAGCTGAATTTGGACAAAGCACTAACTGATGATAGCCTCAGAGTCTTTTTGAGGTCTAAATCATACTTCGGACATGCCCTTCTCGCAGAGCAAAACAAACACTGGTATTAAATGCAAGGATGAAAGTTTTTGATGAGATAAGAGAGAATGGGCATGTTGGACTAACCGCGGACGAAGCCACAAACAGCAAGAAAGAGCAAATGTCTATTACACTAAAGACATGTGCAAAAGACAATACGATAAAAGAATACTTTATTGGGATTTGAGAATGTGCTGAGGAATTGCTGCAGAGCCACCTTTAAAACTGATAAAGGACACGTTGATCTGATGCAGGCTTTCACGTAATATGCTTTCAGGATGCTCCTTTGATGGAGCTTCGGACATGGTCAAAGTGAGACGTTTGATAAAAGAGTATACAGATGGCCAATCAGCTCACTGCAATGAACTGATTATCAAAGATGACATTGCCCAGTGCTCCCTGCTTGCCCATGCAGCTCTGATATGCGAAGATCTTTATGTGCTTGCAGGTGTTTCCCCTAAAAGAATATTGCTTTTTGAAGAGTTGCAGTCTGATCAAGATGAAAACAGTAACGCAAAAGCACAAAGGCTACAAAGCTTATCAGTGACCAGGTGGACTACAAGAGGGAAAACAACAAAAATAGTAATAGAGGCCCGTGCACACTTCACCGGTGCAAATTCTGTACTGGAACAGAACGTATTACGGATCAACTGCGTCTACACTGCTCCCCCCGGTGCAGTAGTTGTACCAGATACCCTTACCGTACACACTGTACTGGTTCCCATTGTTAATCAAGTCTCAGCATTATTATAGCGCATTGTTAAAGAACAAAATTGTATATCACATGTCCTCACTGTTTTACAGGTAGATTTTTCGCTCGTTCTTTTCTTGAGTGTCCTTCCGGTTTCACAAAGTTCTGTGTTGAGGATTCAACGATCGAAAAAGGAATCAATTGCATGATCGAAATTAACAAAGCTAAACAACTATTACGAGGTAATTTCAACTCAAATAGCGACAATATGTTGTGATATGGTTGTGGCTAGGAAAGCACTATATTAAAATATGAGGAAATGAACTTTAACTCGCTCATTTTGACCAAGCATTCTATGTGAAATCTCCATGGTGGAAGTTAACCCCAAACTGTACGATAACTTCCATCCCACACATAGGCAAAACAAAGACTAAATTTTTCCTCGTTATGGATCCGTAACAGAACCTGTTGCTGTTAGGCGTCTACACTGCTCAGGTATAAGAAGTGGACCGATGCGGTACAAGAGTTGTTACGCTTTTTAGCAGGTACAGAAAGTGTTCCTGTAGGAGGAGCAGAAAGTGTTACGGAACAGTGTAGACGGTAGGCTGAACCTTAACACCTGTTCCGGTACAGAAGTTGCACCTGTGCAATGTGCACGTGGTCAGAGAAAAGGCTAGCCCCTGAGCAAGTTCTCGAGATACTGAACAATGATAAAGCGGTTACAGAAGTGGCAAAAACCAAATCGAGAAAGTTGGAAAAAGACTTATCATGTTTTGCCTATGCTTTTGGTCTGACAATATTCTAGGAAGTAATATCTACAGTCTGTTGGTACTGCAGAACTTTACCACAGCAAGAAAAAGCGATAACATTCTTTATACATACTTAAAAGCTTTTTTCGTCCGAAACTCATCAGAGTAGGAAAGCGTCGGATAGTGACCTAAAGGTTAACCGAAATATATATAGCCTAAAGACAAGAAAGATTTGCCTTATTACAACTTTAGTTCACAGGGCACTTATGATTTGTTCTAAAACTAAATTAGGCCCAGAGCTTGACAAAAACAAACAACTGGTTATCGAAAACGGATATCCAGCAGATGTTCTACATTCTTGTATCAACCACAAATTAGCAAACTTTGCAGCAGAAAAAACATTTGGTCCCGAGAAGTGACCGGTATATCTAAAATTGCCTTGGATGGGTAATGTTTCATCAAAGTTTGAAAGTCAAATTAGTAAAGCCATTACATCTTATTTCTATTCTGTGAAGCCCCGTGTGGTTTACAACACTAGATTTATGCTACTATCTGCCAGAAAATATTGCGTTCCTACCACTCAAAAAAGTTGAGTTGTTTATGAATTTTCGTGCCGATGTGAAGCTCGGTACGTAGGACGCACTACGCAGAGACTAGCAAACAGAATAAAACAACATGTCTCTACGAGCATCAAGAAGAAAAGTTATACCGCAAGAGAGCAGCCACCTTGTATATGTAAAAACAACATGTCTAGAATTAATTATGATTCGGCCATAGCACAACACCTTATTGCAAATCCAGAATGCGCCAAAACATATACAGACGAGAATTTTAGGATCATTGGGCAAGCAAGATAGTCTTTTCATTTAAGTGTTTTGGCATCTGTTTACATCAAGACTCAAAACCCAGTCTTGTGTAGACAAAAAGAGCTTGTTTACTCATTGGGACTCTTCAAGTCAACAATGGTAATAGGTCCTAATTAGTCACATTTGGGGCCAATTAGACACATCCTATCACATTAACCGCATCTGGATATATATTTCGGTGAACCTCTAGGTCATTATCCGACGTTTTCATACTCTGATGAGTGTCGGATGAAAAAGGCTTTTAAGTATGTGTAAAGAATGTTGCCGCTTTTACGTGCTGTGGTGAAGTACTGTCTCTATTTGAAGATCTATCGATGAATCTCCAGCGAGGTGATTTAACTGCAGAGCTTGCTCCTTTTTTGCATCAAAAAGGTGAAGTTAAGAGTGAAAGAGGTTAGGGATGATGCAGAATTTGACAGGCTTTTTAGGAAAGTTGAAACGTTGGGATTGGCCTTCATACCTGAGGAATTCTTAGAAGGGAGAAGCAGAAAACTCCCCAAGAGGCTTGTTAAGGCTGACATTGTGATTGAAACTACTGTAAGATTAGGAAAGGCACCATCCGATTAAAAGGGTATGTTTGAGCTACAACGAAGTTACGTGGAAGTTTTAGATTCAATCACGTTGTTGATAGGTTCAGCAAAGAAGATTTGGGTATCTTGAAACGACTTGAGTATTTGACTCTCAGTTCCATTAATGGGGAGCAAATAAAAAACAGGGCGTGCATCATAAGTGCGATAGCAACTTGCTTTGCTTCTCTCGATCTATCAGAACTTGCTAGAAATCTAGATGAAGCACATCTAATTTAACGAATGTTCAACAACAGCGTAAACGTTTCTTGCAAGATTAAAGAGGTAACTAGAATTTGAACAGTTCCTGAAGTTGTCTATGCACAACCTGCAAGCAGGGAATGCATCCCAGTACTGAGCAGCCCGATTCACTTGTATATGTCTATTCCACGATCATCAGCCACTGCAGAAAGAATATTCAGTGCAATGAGGCGACTAAAGTCTTGGATTCGTTCTAAAAGTGGTGGAAATCATTTAAACAATATAATGTTTGCAAAAATTCACAAAGAGCAGATAGATGGTATTGACATTGAAGGAAGTGCGCGGGAGTTTGTAAGCAAAAATGAAGCAAGGCATTTGTTTTTCGGAAGGCGATAAAAAGCAAGTTTTTCTTTAGCACCTAGTATGCAATCATGAATAACATTACTTCATTTGCTACTTGATTAAATTCAGATTTTGGCGATGAAAGAATATGTAGCCTACAATCTACCTGGTTTCACAAACCTTTAAATACAATATTTTACACACCCCATATGACTAAATTATTTTAGTGGAAAAATTTTTAGGATGTGCCCTCAATAGAAACCTTGCTCCCCCTGCCCTAGAAACGCGCAGGCATCTCTGAGTTTACTGCAGGGCCTTTTTTAACACAAACTTGGGGGCAACTGCTTCCCTAGTTCTCGAAACTGCCCCCTAGTAAATGGAATTTTACCCCCAGAAATAATCCCCTTTTCGAAAAGCTCTACATTAGAACTGAAAAAATCGTTTTTGAATAAATCAACCGTGACTCAAAGTGTGACTGTAAGTGATAAGTTTGAGATATGGGAATTTCTTCTAAGCCATCTGAAGGATTCAGATGCAGCAGAAATGTAAGCCTTTACTGCTAATGGGATGTATGGATATTTGGATATATGGATATATGGATATTTAAGCCAAAGTATAAACCACTGAATCCAAACCCGTAGCCAGGTCTGTGTTTCATGGTGGCAAAATTGTACTGGAGGAATCACATGGTAGAAAATCTGAGAGCTTATTTCATACTTTATGTTATCACAATCAAATGGAAAATATGTGTACAGGAAAATATTGACCTTTCTTGTGTCTTAAAGACCAAGGTTAAGCTGAGCCAAAATTTTAGGAGATCTCTCCTTATCTACAAGTATAAAGCAACAATAAAAAGTTGAAAAAAATTCCCAGGGGTGGCAAGAAGCTGGAATCCTGCTCTCCAGGAGTGGCATTTGCCACCCCATGGCTATGGGCCTGACTGCATCAAAACTTTTCCTGGGGGCATCGCACCCAGACCCCCTTTCTTTTGAGTGTTACAGCAACCATAGACATTAAACTACTTGCTACTAGAACTGATAAATGGTCTTTGCTAAAATTCTGAGTCAAACTTATTTGCTTTTATGACACATTTTAATTTCCAGTTCGAAAGTGAGATGAATCCTTTTAAGTACATCTTTGAATGGATTTTTCACCAAAAAGTGCTCCGAGCTCTCAAACTTTTTCTTTGATTTTTGAATTAGCACGCTCCCTTTCTAGGGATTTTTCCCCCTAGTAAATGTTTCTTAAAAAAAGGCTATGGCTTACTGATCGACCTCCAGTTTACAGGTGATTTGCTGTTAGTTTTCTGTGACGTAAAATCTTATTTACGACTGGTTTACTGAAGTGTTTACTTTACATAATATATGAAAAAAAGCCCACAAGCATTGAACTAAGAAGTGATAGGGTATCTAACAGGACATCTACTTTTGGCCATGGTGCATTCTGTGTAAAATCCTTAGGTGTACGCCAGGGTTGAGGGTTGGCGCAGGGACGCCTGCACAAGAAAATTGCAGGGGGAAAGATTTATTCAAAGGGCATCGGAGATCCAACTTTGACGTCATAACATATATAGAGTTCATACCATATTTTTTTCATATCATTGTTATATATTTATACATGGTGGCTCCTCAGAATCATATGTCTGTTTTACAGGAGGCCATGTTTAAAACTAATTAATATGCTACTTAGAAAGGAAGATAAATATACAGCTTAATAAACTTTTACATAATAAGTTAATGTAAAGTAAAGCAAAATCATATGAAAGTAAAATGCTAAAATTGTTTTTCTAGTTTTTTTCTCCTCAATCATGGCCTTCAATTTCTTCTGGAATGACCCAAATTTCCTAGAAGATTTTATTTAACTAGGACGGGAGCTCCAGACTGATGATGCTCTGTAAGCAAAGCAGGTTTGGCCATGCATAGATTTGAATCTTGGATGCCTTAAGCTGAAATGAGAGCTACGTAAAGTTCTGCTTTTTATTGTAGAGACTCTGGTAAATTGTTCTTTGCGGTAGATAGGTGTTTCAGCATTAAGTGCCTTGTAGACCATGCTTGCAGATTCTTGCTTGATCATATCAGAAATAAATTATAAGAATTTCAATTTGTCTAGAGCTTTGCGGGTAATGATCTCGCATGAGCCCCAAACAGAGCAGCAATATTTGAAATGAGGTTCTACTAGCCCCAAAAATAGAATTTTCAACAAATTTGTTGGTTTTGGCATATCTTGTCATCCCAATAACCCTGGAAACCTTTCGACGAATTATGGCTGACACGGTCTTTCCATGTCATTTGATTATCCAAAATAACTCCTAGGTACTTTACAATTTTTTTCTGCTCAACTACTTTTCCTGATATTTGAAATGTTCCTTCATAAGCTCCCCCCTGTTGCTTTGATGCAGTGTCCTGTTTGTGCCTATTATCATAGATGTTGTTTTTGCTCCATTTACAGTTAGCTTGTTTCCATGCAGCCATTTTCTTAGGTTTGCTAGCTCAGTATTCATGGACTTTGTTATATCACCTATACTATTTGAAGCGCACGCTAAGCTATTATCATCTGCATAAATGGTAACTTCTGAACCATGAAGCGAAAATGGCATGTCGGTAATAAAATGACAGGAATAACAGAGATCCTAGACAAGACCCCTGTGGTACAACGCATTCAATATATTGTAAATTTGAAAAAATACCATTGTCTTTATGTAACAGGTGCTTGTCGTTTAAGTATGATTTGGACTATTTCAACTAAAATTCTCCTACTCCATAAAGGTAGAGCTTTTTAGCTTAAACATCTTGGTCCACCGCATCAAACGCCTTTTTCAAGTCAATAAAAACCATGCTTGTGTATTTTTTGTCATCTAAGTTAAGAGACCATTCATTATTGTTTGATAATATATGCATGTGGCAACAGAGCGAATAGACCTGAAGCCAGATTGATGTTTGCATAGTATAGCGTTAATAAGTTAGTAGGTCAAAGGGATTAGTTGCACCCTGTACCATACTTAGCTTGTTGGTTCTCAATGTGTACACTAATTAATACAATTACGTATCCTACATGCTTAACAGGTAACTTGAATAGATTTAGTCAGTCTTGAAAATAAGAATCAGAATTCAGGCATGTTTCTGTTGTGTCGACTCTGCATAAGCAAATGTTACAACTGGTGACAGAGATAGGTCAGAACATGGCCACTATTCTGCCAGAGAATTCGACCACGGTGATTTTCCAGCTTGGCTAAGGCAGTTTGAATGTTGTGCGTCCACTAACAAATGGGCTGGTGAGGAAAAAGTCCTTAAATTGCATGCCTTTTTACATGGCGCAGCGGCAACGCATTTTCATGCATTGACCGATCCTCAAAATGATTTATATGATCATCCTATTGAAAATCTAAGGCTGTCCTATGCCCTGCTGTTTGCAAGGAGATGTTTTATGCCGGCTTCACAGCCCGTTTGCTACATGACAAGGAGGACGCGGCTGTTTTTTTTGAATTCATTGAGGGAACTTTTAGACAAGGCTGACCCAACATTGAGTGCTGCTACCAAAGAAGCCCTTCTGAGTCGACAATTTCTGGCTGGTCTTCATGTGTACATGTGGCTCAGGCTCTTGGAGCACAACCCAATACCAAGCTGACTGAAATGGTCTTCTTACGCAAGCATTTGTTGGCCATCCGCCTTGTTGCTTGGGATGTGCCCTCCTCTCCAGTCTTTGCTGCTGCTGCTTCAGTTGAATCTACACCCAACGTTGCCACGCCATTTTCAGCTGTTCAGGAATTAACGACGGCTGTCAAAGAGCTTCAATTTCAACAGACGATTTTTGTTGCTGCCCTTTCCACAAAATCTAGGCCGAACCGTTAATCATTCCAAGAATCCAAAAGCGTTCACTCTTTCTTTTGCAAAGAGATGGGCCATATTGCCTTAAATTTCCCCTATAAGTTGCATGGCCCACCCACAAAGTCTACTGGTTAACCTGCTGGTTTTGCTCAAACACCTTAAGGATGACGACAAACAATGGAGTGCATACTGTGCCGCGGATAAGGCCATTCTCCTCAGCAATGTGCAAATAACTGGACTGTAAATAACATTCCATCTAATTATACCAATGCTTCTAAAGTAAGTGTTCCTTTAAACTATTAAGGGGTGATATTGTAGGCTGTAATGAGCACCCCATCATTATATTGTTGGAGTTACTGCTAGTAATAAAATAAGCCATAGTTTGGAAAAGGTTCCTCTTCAGTCCAGGGGCTGATCAAGACCCGGCTGACCGGGTTCAAAAAGCCGGTCAAAGTTTTAAAATTGCATTCCAAGTGATGATGATTATTACTATTTTAAGTCTCTGCAAAGTTTCTTATACTCCTATTACACGCACGGAGTTCTATACAGTAGGAATTCTTGTTATCTAGCACCCTCCATCCTCTCATTACAATTGAATGGATACCAATATATCAAGATTCTTGTGTCTATTGCTTTCTATTCTTAACCTAACACAATACACAATGGATCAGCAGGATGTCTGTCACTTATGCACAGTACCATATCAAATAATATAGTCTCTGTTGAATATCTATGGCTCTTGAATAGACCCTTTTCACATTCCAATGGCCAAATTCGAAATCGAGGCTAGCGATGATGTGCCTATCTGAGGTATATTAACATTGCCAGTTGTTAACGTGCTCTCGTACTCTATTCTGTCTGCAATGTAGTCTATCTATGGACCAGTTCATTAAGTTACTTCCAGATGGGAAATCTATTACTTGTCTAGATGATCTACTCTCATTGAAAGTGAGTGAGCTAAAGAAAATCTTGTGTTCATACAATGAGAAGGTGTCTGGCAACAGGGGCGGATCTAGAAAATTTCATGACTGTCGCACATAGGGTGTGGCTCGTTAGTAGGCGTGGTCAAACCAAGGAATTCTGCGACTTTTGGCTGTGGGGCTGGTGAAGATAGTCCAAATAAATTATACATTTTGAGGACGTAAATATTACACCATAACACATATTGAAATTAAGCCATGCCAAAGAAGTACTCATATAATTATAATTTCTAATTGTAATTATAGCCCTAACCCTAACCAATGCTCTAACCCACTACAGTACTCAGAAATATAAATGAATTTCTGCTAATACCTCATGCTTCATTATAAGCAGGGGCGGATCCAAGGAGGGCTGGGGGTCATGGTCCCCTCCCAAATGGCAACATTTCCTATTGCAAACAATAGTGTTAAGAAACTTCCAACTGAAAAAAGACATAAAATGAATCAGATGGGCCCCCAAAGTCCATGCCAAAAGTATTTCATGACGTATTTCACAATCCATGTAACTGAAATGACAAGACAAAATGTGCTTTGAGCATGGGGAATTACCATTCTCAGGATCATTCCCCAGCAATATGAAATATGATCCTGAAAGGTACCTGCTCNAGGGGCGGATCTAGAAAATTTCATGACTGTCGCACATAGGGTGTGGCTCGTTAGTAGGCGTGGTCAAACCAAGGAATTCTGCGACTGTTGGCTGTGGGGCTGGTGAAGATAGTCCAAATAAATTATACATTTTGAGGACGTAAATATTACACCATAACACATATTGAAATTAAGCCATGCCAAAGAAGTACTCATATAATTATAATTTCTAATTGTGATTATAGCCCTAACCCTAACCAATGCTCTAACCCACTACAGTACTCAGAATTATAAATGAATTTCTGCTAATACCTCATGCTTCATTATAAGCAGGGGCGGATCCAAGGAGGGCTGGGGGTCATGGTCCCCTCCCAAATGGCAACATTTCCTATTGCAAACAATAGTGTTAAGAAACTTCCAACTGAAAAGACAATGAAATGAATCAGATGGGCCCCCAAAGTCCATGCCAAAAGTATTTCATGACGTATTTCACAATCCATGTAACTGAAATGACAAGACAAAAATGTGCTTTGAGCATGGGGAATTACCATTCTCAGGATCATTCCCCAGCAATATGAAATATGATCCTGAAAGGTACCTGCTCTCTGCAAATGATTTCAGATTGGTTTCAGGCACGTTTAAGGAGCAAGAGAACATAATTTAATATTGAAAATGATATCTTGAACTGTACCTTGCAGCTACGACTCTTTTATCACTCATAACGCAAAGGCAAGCATCATTCTTTGGAATGTCGCTGCTAGTAGATAAGTCGTCAGCTAACAGGATTTTCTTCGAAATTACCGCACATTTGCCGAGCTTTGCTAATTCAGCATTATAGATTGCCTCCAACGCGTTGTAGTTCTCTTCTTCAAAAAAGTGCTTTA
Source organism: Cassiopea xamachana (assembly GCA_900291935.2). Lineage (NCBI taxonomy): Eukaryota > Metazoa > Cnidaria > Scyphozoa > Rhizostomeae > Cassiopeidae > Cassiopea > Cassiopea xamachana. The sequence goes on from OLMO02000301.1 coordinate 8,190,584, forward strand.
CTTTTTCCAGTAAATCCGTCATAAGATAATAAAGATTGCGACATGAATGGAATGCTGCGGCCTTTCACGTGCTAAGCAACCTACTACAATCTATTTATCAAATCTATTCTAAGATTGTGCGACAGTACTACAAAGCATCCTTTAGGCATACAGTCGCACAGGAAAACGATATGATTGGCTTCCTCTATTCATATGCAAATTGTGCGACAGTGGTGCGGCAGTGGTACGACAGTGGGTAAGAAGCATCCTGTGCACAGACATCTTACTCTATCTATTGGGATTCAGTACAAACTGTAAGATTTAACAATCCGGAATAAAGATTACAAACATGGGATCTCCTCTTTCTGACTAGCTCCTCCACAGAATAGGAAAATGTAAGACTCTTCTATATACTTCCCTACCTACTTAGAGCAAACAGGAAAATCCATCTTAGAGCTGATTTGATGAAGTACAAATTAAGAAAACTTTCCAAGTGACTAAAAATATTGTTGTGCAGCTGAATGTTGACTGTCGCATGTGCGACCTGTGCGACAGTCTAGATCCGCCCCTGTCTGGCAATAAGGCAGATCTAGTCCTACGTACCTATGCAGTATTTTCTAGAGCTAAAGAAGGTTGTTCAGCCGCCCTATCTAGACGTATGGGCTCTTCCATTTGTAAGTATCATGAGATTTACTCCTTGAAATGTGGGCATTTGCCATGATTTTTTGACTTACGAGGTACTCCACCATTTACGTTCGTCCAATTATATGATTATTTGGTTCTTTGTACTTCGAGGTACAAGCATATCTTCCTTAGGCAAACTGGCTACGAGAAGATAAAATCTTTCAAAATTCTTTTATGAAGGCTTTATTAGGAAAATTTTGGTTGCTAAAGATGGCGACCACACATTCCTTGATGTTCGCATGAAAGCCTCTATGAAGAATACCTTGTACAAGGTCCTTGTGGTGCTTGTTTCTTCTGGTAATGTATCCAATGCTGCATGCACTTGCCCGACAGGTTCTGGTTTAGGTGGCTTTGGAAATTGTAGTCATGTATGTGGTGTACTTTTTGCATTGGAATATTTTAATCAGAAGGGCCTCTATCCCTCTAAGGAACCAGTATCATGCACGTATCTGCTTGGAATGTTCCTTCATCTTCTATCGCTCCTACTTCCATTGATGAAATTATTTTACAGAAAACCAAATTTGGTGCAGATAATGTAAGGAGATATTAGCCCAGATACAACCCATTTGATCCATGTTTGCCAAGTCATAGAGTATTGACACAAAATATTGAGCAATTGACATTAATTCTTACCAGACATGCACCTAACAGTTGCTTTTCATGATATGTCAAACTCTATCTCTGATTCTACTGACTCTCTTCCTATCACTTTTTCTGAAGTGCCAAGCTTATCTTCTCCTTTTCAAGGTTTAAATGTTGAATTGGTTTGCCATGAGTATAGTGAAGAGTCAATGGCTTTCAATGATTGCTATGATATTTCCTCTCCTAATTTTAAGGAAATAATTGATGTTTATTTCAACAGCATGAATTCCATGACTCAGGAAGAAACAGATCTCATTCAAAATCTTACAGTTGGTCAGTCCTCAAATGAAAATTGGTTGAAGTATGGAATGTATAGATTAACAGCCTCAAACTTTTATTCAGCAGCTACCAACAGAGTTGAACTTTCTTCTAAACTTAACTCTATGTTTAACTCAAAATTTTCTCTATCTGTTAAAGATGGGAGGCATTATGAGCCTCATGTGAGAAATCTATATCTCCAGGCTATGAATGAAAAAGGCTTTGAAGGCATCTTAGTTAAAGATGTGGGACTATTAATTTCTAGAAAGACTTATTTTCTTGGTGCATCACTGGATGACATTGTTAAATGCAACCAAGACACTTGGAGCCTTGAAAAAGTGCCCATTTTCAAAATACAATTCCACCCTGTCTTCAGCTCTATCTGGCAAGAAGTTTTCTCAAAAACATGAAACCATAGAATTAAAGAGAAGTGATCCATACTATTACCAGATACAAGGTCAAATGTACTGTAGTGGTTTAAAAAAGGTAGATCTTACAGTGTGGTTAGGGGATAGTGAGACATTGTGTATTTTGACAATTCATTATGAGAAATTCATGGAAAAACATGTGTTACCAAAGTTGGAGCTTCTACATTAGAGCAGTTTTGAATGAATTTTTCACAAAACATGCAAGACTTGGTTATAAACTGTATTTACATGGAGGGTGGTGGTGAATCGAAACATAATTTATCATATATAAATATGAATTTATATAAATAAATATATATATACAAATAATATACTTATGGTATTGCTAAGCTTAACATAGCAATACATAGTAGAACTCCAGCTATATGTAAAATAGTACAAATCTTTTGGTGAGTCTGGTGCACTCATCAAACAGACTCATTCTCTATATTATAGTACAAATCTTATTCTATATATAATAGGCATACTTGTATGTGTGCACACAAAACATATTTGTGTGCACACATACAAGTATGCCTATTATATATAGA
>OLMO02000301.1:8193158-8211955 GCA_900291935.2 Cassiopea xamachana
CGAGCTAAATCTTCAACTTGCGACATTCTGACTACTACTTATCCGGCACGGTTGACCACTATGAAATGGTACTTCACTTCACCTAATCGGTCCGATCAGTATATCAGAATTCAAACACTGAAACTCTCAAGTTGAGATAATATTTCTGATTCTTATTCCACTCATGACCTCCACTCAACTCGACTCTAAACAACTGAACTTATAAAACGTAATTCGACAATAATAACATGAACGTCAACTGTAAATTTACTACTTGATTGATTAATAGATTGAAAATAAAATAAAACAGCGCCGTACCGAACCCGTCCCTGCAGTGTAGCTGCCAGTGCAAATCTGCAAAGAGTGCCGCCGCGCAGGGAAGGTTTCCGGACATACAGAGACAATGTGAATGCAATTAGGGAATTTATTTTATGAAAATGCTACAAACACTATATTTGTCTTTTACTATATGGAGATACTTGCAAGAATTTGCTCAATTTACTAAGAAAGGTAAAAAGTTTGTTAAGAAACAGCAAACTGTAAATATTTGGTTAGCAGTTGGATGCAAACTTAGTGGTAAAAGTCCATCTAAAATGGGATAGTTTTTAACATGACCAATGGCTCTCTCAACATGAATCCTGATAGGGGCAGTAGGTTCTGTCTCCTCTGCTTCCACAGGTGTTAGTTGGTCCCGTGTACCTTTGAAGGGAGGTATATTCAGACTTACCCAAGGTGGGAGTAATTCATGAATATCAACACCTCAGTCAGCCTTGATGTTGTCACCAGGTTCCATGAGGGCAAGTATACCACACTTCTCTGTTATTTCTTTGGCAGAAACATGACCTGACCAGAGCTTTGAAACAAATGTAATAGCACCATTGGGGGATATTCCTATGAGTGCCTTCCAGGTTTTGTGATGCTTATATTCTGACCAGGTTTGGGACTGTGCTCTCATAGAAGAAGGGACCTCAATTAATAACTCTGTGCAATCTATTATAATCCTTGTAGAAGGGTACCATGCAAAACTCAGATGGCATTAATTTATCTATTTTGGCCCTTGAGGGAAAAGGGAACAATAATGGGAGCTCATGACAAAGAAAATTAATCCAAGTAGTAAATATCTTTGAAGATTGTGCCATTGAAATTCTAAATCTGTGAACAAGATCATTAAGAAACAGCCCTACCTTTAGTCTCAGTAAAACTAAAACAAATTCTTCAAGCAGTGAAAGGTTTCTTTTTGGGCCAGGTTTTGATAACCTATGTTTGTCTGAAACCTTTTCTGTACAAGCCGTTGTATCTGAACGTCGCCAATAAGTAATGTGCTCTAGCTTTCGCAGTAAGTAACTAAATACATGAGGGTATCAAAATTTGGAAAACCTATGTAGAAGCAAACAGCTGAATCATCATTTTTCAATTTATCCACAGAGAAGAGCCTTTCTTTGAACTGGCTATTCTCATCTTCTAGGGACTTCACTTTTTCCCTAAGATCTAATATATCTTGATAAAGGCGATCGTTATTGAAAGAGTAGTCATGTTCGGAACATGTACCCAAATCAATAGCTTTTGCATTTTCCAGAGACAAAGAAGAGGCAGAAGTGGTAGAAGAGTATGCATTTTCATGCATTTCCTTGCTCAGCTGTGAGGTACTGCGGTCCCCAGGTTCTTTAAGTGTTGGACGAGGAGTTACCGAACAGTAAAGATTACGAGAAGGGACTGCTCCTGCAACTTACTTCCTGCAATTTGGATTTCGTTCGATGTCATCCTCACTAAAATGACCCTGACACAAACAAGTAGCACCCGTTACTCGGCAGCCATCCATGCCGTCAATCCTTTTTATAGCATTACACCAAAAGCGTTTCTCTGGATTCTTGTGGTAAAGAAGAAATGCAGCCCACTTTGGGTTCCATCATAATTATAAAAAATAGACGAACAGCCAAATGCTGCACACTCCCTTCCAACTGAATTTGATACTCTACTCATTGATGATGCCCTTTTACGACTATCTTTCTATCCTAAATACAACTGTTAGCTTCGTAATTGTATTGAAGTCGTGTAATACTTGTTTGCGAAAAAAATGTAACATCATCGTTCGCCTCTCTGTCAAACCTAGAGCCTCCGTTTCAAAACGAATGTGAAAGTGGTCTAATGCGTAAGAGAACGAAATGTGAACCCGGTCAACCATTCATTCGCAAAGTTAAACCCCGTGAAAACCCTGTCAAAGTTACGCAATACGAAACTCCATTGAACTCCTTTGGGTTTCACAGGGATTGACCGGGTTGAGATCGGAAAGTCATTCGTGTAGAGTGCTTAGCCCGTTCTGATGGAACTCTGGTAGAATTTAAATGAGGTTAATAGCATACAACAAGGAAAACCGACCTTTTAAATAAAGCAGTAAACAAAACAAGTTTTAATGAATTCAAGGAAGGATTGTGGAGACTTCAAAGACAAGGCTGAAACTCCTGGGGGGTACGGGAGGTGGAACATCCCCCCAATAATGAAAAATTAATACTTTGTCGGGGAATTTGCTTAAGTGCTGGTATATTTGTCGGGCAGTTTTGAGCACTAGGCTTGTAGATGCTCTTCCCTCAAATGTCTGGTCATACACAAGGCCTAATGTTGTGTTACTTGTGACGCATTGTACATTTGTAAATTAAAACTTTGCAATGGTACTTGATGAAAGAGCCTAATTATATATAAGTTGTTATTAGGGCATATATGTTTACCAAGCCTCTGAAAAATAGGGCATATCTACTTACCGAATCTGTCAAAAATAGGGCATGTCTACTTGTTCTAGCATTGGGAAATGCGGAGTGTAAGAAGCCTGGTTTCCCCACAGCTCCCCCACACAGAGCTACAGTAACGAAAATATGGCTTAACTATACCTCTATATATATGGCTAAGAGTTTCCAGGGGTAGCAATTTCTTCGCATACTTTAAAACTCCTAAAGCACGAGATCCGAAAAGCTCATCCCGATGAATTACGATATATGACAACTAAGCGTTAGAGCTGCAATTGAAGCCAAGAATAGGGCTGTGAAAATCTGATAGGGCGAGACCAATTTAATTTGTTGTTGTACGGGCGAAGGATCGTTTGGTCGGAAATAATAAGGAAAATAATAGTTTGCAGATAAACCTTTTGCTGTTTGCACAACTCGTTGCCGTAATCATGTCCATATCCGTAAACACATGACACACAATCCTCTATTCCTTGGCGTTATTCTTTCATTTCTTCTTTCTCAGTGCCTTTATAATTGCGTATCGAAAGTCCTACAATCGTTCTCAAGTTTTTTTGAGACAAGTATACCAATTTCGTTGGCAGAATAGACTAAGCAAGTTATGCTTTCACCGTATAGTTACAGAACCATAGAGACAATGGGAATAATTACAAGAAACATAGGCTAATAGCTCACGCACCGATTACAGTTACGCTGGCCGTTACTGAGCTTCTGAAAAAATTAAAAGCGGCACCTAGCGGTTGCATATGTTTTAAGGATGTGAAATATCCCAATGAAATGAGAACTGTGCAAGCAGCAGTAGCAGTGAAATTCATCCATAACTCTTTGGAAACAAGCCACTCCATTTGTAACACCAAAAGGGATTCTTTTATATTGATACAGTTTACCTGCAGCTTCAAAAGCAGTGAAACATTTTTCTTCATTTCTTAAAGGAATTTGGTAATAGGCATCCTTCAAATCGATTGCACTGAATACTCTGTTTTTAGCAATTTCATTTATCTGCTCATCAATGCGTGGTAAAGGATAAGCATCAAGATTTGTGAAACGGTTAATAGTTTGGGAGTAATCAATTACCATCCTTTTCTTGTGCCTTTCATTTGCTGTTACTACCACTTGTGCACGCCAAGGTGATGAACTGGGCTCTATGATATCTTCTTTGAGTAATCTCTGTATTTCAATCTCTACAAAATCCCGATCAGCTTTACTGTATCGACGAGATTTAATTGCCACTGGCTTAGAATCTGTCTTCAGGTTTGCAAAAAGGGCTGGTGGTTTCACTAAGACAGTTGTTAAGCCACAAATAGTGAGGGTGGCTCTATTCCCACCAAATGCCAAATCGAGGGACTCGTGTTGTCTTAGTATATCCTGCCCTATTATAACGTTCGTAAAAAGTTTATCCAAAACAGCTAATTTCTGATTTCGATAGTCATGTTCATTTATGCTTATGTCGATAGTTACATATCCAAGTATTCCGGCTTTGAGTGAGGACTGATCCATAGAAACAGTAGAATTTGAAGGCATTGTTTCAAGATCAAGTTCCTTTACTTTATCTTTACAGATGAAACTATCAGAACTTCCAGTGTCTATCAGAGCATCTAGCTTTCTTCCTCGAATAATTAGAGGTATCACAGCTTTTTGGAGCCTCTGCGGAGACGCAGCGACAGTTGGAATTGATGAGGTGCTATTAACGGCTGATAGAGATGCAGAAGAAGACTTATTAGATTTGCTTCTGGACTTACAAACTTTTGCAATGTGTCCGATTTTGCCACAATCATTGCAAATAGCATCTCGTGCAGGGCATTGCTGTCTGTTATGCCGGGCCCCTCCACAAAAGTAACACAACCCCTTGGGCTTCAGAGCAGCATTTACATTACATTCTTCATTTTCTGTACTCAAAGAATTTATAGGCAACAAACTGTTATAAGTATGGGAACTTTTCTCCGCAATTTCAAGTGACCTAGCTTGTGTATATGCCGCTTCAAGGTCAAGTGTTATATTCTCTAGAAGCCGTTGTCGTATACACTGCGACTATAAACCATTTATGAAAGCATCTCTAATCATTTCTTCTTGGTATTCAGTTGCAGTAACTGCCTTAAAAGTACACTCTTTTGCAAGAAGTTTTAGAATATTAAGGTACTCACGTAGTGATTCGCCAGGTTGTTGTCGTCTTGTAGCTAAGAGATGTCTGGCAAGTACCTCATTTTTGGGTGCAATGTATAGTTTTTCCAGCATGTCCATTGCTTCAGCATAGTCCTCACATTCAGAAATAAATTCATAAATTGTAGGACTTACATGATTTACCAGTACGTCGAATTTACTCAGACTTTCATACTCAGCAGAAATGGAATGAAGATCGCTTGAGAACGTGCGCTTCCAATGAAGCCATGCCTTGTCTGCACCTGTAGCGTTTGGTAGTGCGTCGAAGCGATCTGGCCGCAAGAACTTTTCCATATTATTAGGAAATCTCAGAAATGTCGGATGGATTGAAGTGATATGGAAAATAATTCTAGATTGAAAAGATTCGATGTAATTTACCTTGACTTAGGCTCTATCCGACATTTCCCTAGTCCATATTAAAAACAACCATTCAAAAATCCTTTGTAATATAAACAATGCATATTGTCCACAGGTAGTCCATAACACAAACAGTTCTGGTAAACAATGTTCACAGGGAATCACCATGTCAGGGATCAAGATTGTTCCCTTAATTTTAGGATCGAGCTTTGGTCGTGACAATGTAACTGGGAGAGCATGAAGACCGTTTATCTGTTCGAAGTTTTATAGAAAGCTGTGTTGCCATAGGCCGCCAGGTCCTATGAAGTACGCGAACGTCGTCTCTTCGGAAACAACGGAACCTTTCCTTTTCCTTCTTTTCTTTGGAGATGTCGAGCTTAACCCTGGCTCAACAAATAATTTAAAATCAAACAAACCAGCTAGTAAAGAGAGTAATCCTAACGTTATTGAAATTTTGATTCCCTTAATAGCAAAAGTTTGATTCTGGCTAAGAAAGCATTCTAGATAATCAGACGCAGATGATGAATCATCTTGCCTCGTCGGAGGCTTAGATGGAAAAGTATAAAGCGGAAATTGAAGATTTAAAGACCAGAAATAGTGAACTCGCAGCTAATGTTAATTCATTGTCCGAAAGTGTAGCTAATAATTACGACCACAGTAAAGACCTACACTTTCTCATTGATCGACAGGAGCAGTATTCACGGAAAAATTCGATAAGGATCAAAGGCATTGCGGAGGAAGCTAGAGAAAACATTGAAAGCAAGACTTTATTAGCACTAAAGAATGAAATCGATGTGGAAGTTAACCCAGATGAGATTGAGATTGTGCACCATGTCAGCTGTGCCTATGATGGCAATCCAAGAAGCATCCTTGAGCAATTTCTTAGTCACAAGACTAAAGAGAAAGTAATGAAAAGAAAAAAGCAAGCACAACAGGTGAAGATAGCTGAAGGCTTAGCGTCTGGCATTAAAATGATATTGAACGAAGTAAGTAAATATCGTAGATTATTAAATTTGGACAGCGTTTGGACGATAGATGGTAAAAATTAAATATCGTTTTGTAAATAACCCTCGTACGCTCGAATTTTGAACTTACTCCGACTACCATATTTTGTTTAATGCAAGACAATAGGGGTTTCGACTGGATTGAACAGATAAAAGAAGCCCTCTAACACAAAATAAATCATTTTGTGTAAACTTAAACTTAACATATAATAAACATTTTAAACAAATTTTTTCCCAATCTAGCCACATTTCACTTAAATGTTCTGTGTGGAATTTTAACGTTATTAGAAGCTTAAAAACCAATTCTATCAAACAGGCTGGTTATGCTTTTTTCGACACAGTTTTAGAAAACAATGATTAGATTTGTTTCTCTGAGACATGGAGAGAGCCAAAAGACAAATTTCTTCTAGACTTAAATGATAATTTTGCTGAATTTCATGAACCAGGTTATAGAAATTACTTGGATAGTAGACCATTTGGGGGTTTGTCACGTCTAGTTAGGAAGTCTTTGCTTAAAAATGCCTCTATTATCCTTTCTGATAGCTACCATTTTTGGTGCAAACTCATCAAAAACAGATTTGGTTGGGAACAAGATTTGTTTATCTGCTTCATTTATATCCCGACAAGTAGTTCAACTATGGTGAGAACAGGGCAAGCTCTGTCATTTGAAGCCCTTCAGTCAGAATGTGCTTACTACGAACGACACGGGTGGGGTTTGTTATGCGGTGACTTTAATGCTAGGACGAATGACGTAGATGATTTTATTGAAAATGACAAATTGGATGACTATCTGCCAATTGACGATAACCACTTGCCAGATCAACACTTGGATAAAAGATTAAGTAAAGACACCTACCCACTTAATGCTAATGGAACTGCTTTTATTGAATTTTGCAAGGCCTCGGGCTATCGAATTATGAATGGCAGAGTTGATCAGAATAATTCCAGCAATTTCACCTGCTTTGCTAACTGAGGTAATAGTGTAGTGGACTATACCAAGAAAACTTTTCAATGGTCGACACATTGAGTGTAGGTGAGATATCTATTAAAATCTCGAATCTTATCAATACAACAGAAAAGCAACCTGATGCATCATTGGTGAATTCACCAACATCTGAAAATAAGCTCTTACAGAATTATAAGAAGCAATACTATATCAACGGTGTTTCAGCATTGGAAACTTTATCTTTGGCGATGGAGAGTAACGAAGTAAATACTTTTCTCAAAGATACATGAAATTACCTCGACAATGATGATTTATCCTTAGAGCAAATAAGAGAATTATTGCGAACCAAACTGATAGATTTATCTGAAGCTCATTGAAGTTCTACATATATTTTTATTAAGACGAAAAATAAAGACAATTGCAAGTCAAAAACAATTTGCAATTAGTTTGATGCTCAGTGTCAGGTAAATAAGTAGTTATTACATAACAAACGAAAGGTATATCAAGCTGCACTGAAATTTTCGGCCAGTGTTAGAGACATTCAAGTGAATGTTCTTAAGTCGGCCTATTTTCAACAGAGAAGGGTTTATAAGAAGCTATTACGATACAAACACCACAGTTTTCTTGAAATAAAGAAAACGGAACTTTGGAATCTGAAAGGAGCAGCTCCTAAAGTATTTGGAAAAAGGTGAAAACCAGAAAAGAAAAACCTATTCTAAACTTTCAAAATATTGAGTTATCAAAGTACTTCAGCACTCTCTTAAACTCTGATGATAACGGGGATAGCAAAGAACGTGAACTCCTACCTCCGCCTATTGACATAATGACTCTAAATCTAATAGATCAAACTTTAAATTGTGACATTTCCTTAGAGGAAGTCAAACTGATGGCTACAAAGCTCAAAATAAGAAAAGCACTCAAATGAAAATTTCATGCTTGTTTTTACTAAACTCTTTAGCAAATTGTTACAATCTGGAAAATTCCCTGAGAAATGGTCTGTAGGTATAATTGTAGTCTCATTAAAGGGGGTGATGAAGCAGACCTGAATAATTACAGGGGTATTACACTATTAAGTATTGTGGGAAAATTTTTCTTTGGTATTCTGCTTAAAACATTGAATTATCAAATTAAATTTCTTGAACAAAACCAGATAGGTTTTAGAAAAAGATATCAAACATCCGACCATATTTTCACTATTAGCGCTCTAATTGAACATTATGTAAAAAGCAATAAAGGCCCCATTGTACATATATTTCGTAGATTTTAAAGCGACCTTTACTTCTGCGGATCATAAGCTGCTGTTACAGCAACTTGTTACATACGGAATAAGGGGCAAGTTTCTAGAAGTCAGCTCGTCACATTATGATCGAGTTAAATCGTGTGTGAGGGGTAACGATAGCCTTATGGATATCTTCCCTTGTAACAGAGGTGTACGGCAAGGGTGCCTTCTTAGCCCAATCCTTTTTGCTCTATATTTTGAACGATTTAAATCACTACATAAAGGTTTCTTCTCATGGAGTATTGGTAGATGATTTACCTGTTCACTCACTTTTATATGAAGAGGATCATTTTTTATTAGCACAGGATAGAGAAAACCTTCCGTAACAACTGGATACATTAGATACGCATTCAAAATCTCTTAAGATTGAAGTGAACTTGGACAAAATTAAAGTAGTGTTGTTTCAAAAAGAGAAATCCGGTGCCAAATCTGCGAAAAATAAGCTTTGGAAGATAGGCAATAAATAAGTTTTAAAATGTGTCTCTTATAAATAGTTAGGTGCAACCATAAAATCGAGTGGGTCTTCTCAATACACATTTATACACTAAAAGAGAAAGCTCATAAGGCCACGTTGTCCCTTATTTCTATAAGCAAAGTATGGGTTGGTTTCCAGCCACATTTGTTTCATTATTCATTTGACCATGCGGTTGCTCTTATTATACATTATGCATGAGAAATATGGGGTTTTGAAGAATGGTCTAAATTAGAAACACTTCACCTGTAAATATGCTTTGAGTGTTTGATCAAGTACAACTACAGACTCCGTATATGCAGAACTAGGGAGAGTAAGGGTTGATTTATGCGTCGCACCTAACTCGACTCGAAAATCAATTATATACCTCGCGCCTGCATAAGACTCTTATTTGATGGAAAAAATGACGCCTTTCACACAACAACAAAAATTTGCAATTTTCCGCAAAGTACTCGCTGCGAGGAGAAGAAGAGAAAGAATTCAGCAAACCATCATATTTTCGTTCCATAGAAGACGCCGCCAACAACTTCAAGTGTATGCTATTGATGATGATTGTGACAGCCCTCCAAAATGCTGTTGCAAGTATGCCAGAGAGATGGGCAAGGTCGTGCCGACATTTTGCGCGTAGCAAAGGATGGTGGGATCTTGTGTGGAGCACTTACTATGACAGAAGGTTCAAGAGAGCCTTCAGAATCTCAAGAGCAACCTTCTCCTTGATATTGGATGCAATAAGAGGCGAAATGGAAAAAGAAATTGTATCCAAAGTGCCCCTTTCACCAGAGATGAGACTGGGAGTATGTTTATATTGGGTAGGTACAGGTGACTATTACAGTGCCATTGCTGAACTTGCTGGTATCGGGGAACCTACTGTCTGCAATATCGTTCGTGATGTGTCAAAAGCAATTGTGGAGTCTCTTTGGGAGAGATATGTTGGAGATAACTTTCCAAAAGATGAAGAACAACTGGGAGCAAAGATGGAAGAGATGGAGCAGGAGTGGCAGTTTCCATGTGCCTATGCTGCCATAAATGGATACCACATACCCATAAAATGTCCAGTTTCATAACATTAAGAACTTCTATTCAGTTGTTTTGATGGCCATGATTGATACAAAATACAAATTTATGTGGGCAAGTGCAGGATGGCCTGGAAACTCACTTGATGCAATTATTTTTCAGGCTACTGAATTGTATAAAAAGCTATCTGAAAGGAGATTTCTACCATCTATTACCTATGAAGAGAGGGGTACAAAAATTTACCCTATGATTTTAGGTGATTCAGCATTTTCCTTTAAAACATGGCTAATGAAACCATACACTAATGCAGTATTAAACCCTCAGTAATGGGATTTTAACTATCATCTCAGCCGTGCTAGAATGGACTCAGAGGGGGCATATGTAAGTTGACAGAAAGATGGAGAGTATTGCTGAGGAAGGCTGAAAATGCAAAGGAGACTGTACGTGTAGTTACACTGGAATGTGTGGTGTTGCACAATATCTGCATTCATTGTGGTGAAGTAGCAGCAAGAGCCTGGGACCTTACTGCGGACGAAACAACCAATCAGACACAGACTAGAGAGGAGTTGAGGGAAACTTTAGTGTTGACACACTGTGCACCTAGAAGAGACAAAAATAAAAATGGAGCATTCATAAGAGATTGCCTAAAGGACAAAATTCTTCTCTGAAAAACAGCAGAATCTTGAAGCTCACGCTTAGTCTAGCTATGAAAATTATGGACAAGCATGAAATTCATTTGTATTAGAATAAAGCCTGGGGTAATCATCTATAGTGGAGAAAAAGCACACACTTCCCAAGCATATGATTAAATCTCAACTTCATACATTACCTGCCATGTCTATCAATGCTAGATGATTAGTTGTGCACAATTTCATTGTCACAACCCCATCCTATCTAAGTTCTAGTAAAATTGTTTTAAAGCATAATTGCAATATAAACCTTGCTTTACTTTTGTGTTCTTTTTTAGTTGAAGCTTAAAGGGGGTATAATACATGTGAATTATAGGTCAAGGAACTACAAACGGGAAGCACAGTTTTGAACCCCTCTGTATTCCGCATCTTCATTGAATGGTATTTAGGAATTGTTCTGTGAAATTGTTTCACTAAAAGTACCTCAGTGAGAAAATTTTCTGTCAAATAGATTTGTTAAGAAAAATAAGCTGTTGGTACAAGACTTCTATGGGAGTACAAAAGGAAGGTGTCATGCAATAAGGCACATGTTTGATTGTGACAAAATGAGACATTTATTTATTAGCAACTATATATCTTTTGGGTAGTTTTTGCTCCATTGCACTGAATATTATTAACTGATCACTAATTGCTGAGTGCAGCTTTTTTGTAAAAATTCTTAAAATGAATACAAAAGGGAGGCTTTAGATATTTACAGTTATTGCTTATATTGACGGCAAATTAACACTCTTGTCATGGCAGTGATTGTTACCTGTATGCTTAGGACTTACTAAGAAAATATTGCAATTTTTTTCTTCATTTCTACTCAAATGCTTTGAGTTCTGTATACTTTAGGTATAATAATATGTCTCTCATGGTTTATCACTGCTAGAAATTAGAGACTGCAACTTCTGAGTACTGACGCCTATTGGCAAAAGCACATCTTAAGCATCTTTTTCTACCCTAGTGTTATAGAGTTATCTTTTGACTACACAGTGTGTAATCTTGTTAAAATGTGTGTGCTGTTTTCATGGCATGCTATATTGATGCTCAGGAAAGTAAATTTATTTTACTCAAGTTTTCACTAATGCGTAATAATGCTGGAGATTCTCTCTAAATCATAAAAAAGAAAATCTCTCTTTTGTACTCTACCTGTGGAAAGATTTTTCAGTAATTTCATAGAATATTGAAAGAAAGCTATGCAGTCATCATATAATGAGCTCTTTCATTATTGTCACATTATAAATCTCGATAGACACTGCTATCCTCTTTGCCACTTTGACAGTTTTGGCTTTGTTGGTGAACTGAAACAACTTGGGAGAGATATGTTCCATGGCCTATAGGCTGTTCATGGCTGAAATCTAATTTTGTATGAAATTTTGATGTAGAATTGTGGCCTGTTGCATATTTGGAATACAATGTGGTGAGTGTGTGCATTATGCCATTGCTGTCACCTGTGGTGTGGTTGTTGCACTATATTTCGTTGACTTTGGTTTCCAAACATAATTGAAAAAGTTATGACTCATGAGTTCTTGTACTTTCATTCGCTTTCTTGAAGAGGGTCAACAGATCTGCAAATGGGTCTTTCTTCAGCTGTTCAGCAAGGTCAACTAGAGCATTGGATGTATTATGCAACACATCTTTAATCTTCCTTGTTTTGAATTAGCCTTTAAGGACACAAATGGGCGTTTTGCCCTTTATTCGAAGATGGCTCAACTGAAGAAGCATTGCTAGATGAAGAGCCATTAAGCTGGTAAATTTCTTCACTGTAATGGTAAGACTGTATGTGGATGTCTAGGCTTTCACCTTCCAAGACTATGTCTGGAATTGCTTTGCAATAAAGCTCTCCATTTATCGTTGTTTTCGTATATGTAAAATTTAGTTCCCGTTTCAAGTGCTCATCACTTCTTATGACATCTACAAGATCATCAGCAATGTTATTAGGCTATGTAGGATTCTTGCCAGGATTTTTTCTTTTGCGTTTAATCACACCAAAGATGCCATCACCCTCATCAGTTGAAGATGAAAGTTCACTCTCGTCGTTAAGGCCTTCTGTACCATTAATCTCATTATCTTCCTCAGAAGTATGGGATAAGCGCTGATTAACATGTTTCGTTGCCATTGCAGTCCGCGGAGGCAACGCTGATGAAGGCTCTTACTGCAAATAAACCTTTGCGCGTAAACTAGCAATAGTAAACTGCGCATGTACGAGGCGTCAAATTGTCAGACTGGAATAATTTGTGTTTGATTCGAGTCGAGTTAAGTACGAAGTATAAAGCCAACTCGAACTTCTGTCGTATAATGCGAGTGGGTATCATGAATTTGACTCGCACTTAATACTAGAGTCTACTCAATTAAAATATTGGATTTATACGTTGCATTTTTCTTGAATCATATAGACACTTACTTTCTATCTGGGCTATGTAATTGACTGGAGTCTAGTTAAGTGCGACATATAAATCAACCCCAAGTCTCCAATGCTAAAGACATATACAATGTTCTAAACTTTTTTTCCGCTTATCCTCCTTAGGGTTGATTTATACGTCGTACTTAACTCGACTCAAATAAATTACATAGCCCAGATAGAAACTAAGTGTATAGTTAATTCATGAAAAATGCGACGTACAAATCCAATATTGTAATTGAGTCGAGTCTAATATCGAACTTAATACAACTACAAAATATTTAATATTATTACTATGCGATGCATTAACTTTTTTTATGATAATAGAGTACCCCCATTCATAAAAGCACAGTTCTTCTTCAGTTTCCATTTTGGCTGAGGGCAAGGAACGTTCATTCCCATTAAACCCGCGTGAGGGGGACCTTTGCTGAAATCAACCATGCAGTTGATTCGAGTCCAGTTAAGTGGGACGTATAAAGCAATTGACAGATTTGCGGCGCCCTTGAGTCGAATCAAGTGTGTAATTGATTCGAGTCGAGTTAAGTGCGACGTTATGCCAGTAAAGCTTTCGCTATACTTACAAAGGATGCAGACTATGGCCATTATATTTGGGTATCACAAGCCCTAGACCTTCGAGCACGCTATGAAATGTATGAATCGGATGTTCGTTCAGTCATTAAATCTAAAGTCATTAAGCACTGTGAGTCAGAAGTACTACATAGATTTAATGAACATATAACTGAAAGTAGAAAACTAAATTTATACACCTCATTTAAAAAGGTTTACAAACTTGAGTCCAACCTTGATTACATACAATATTTTACTGTTAGATGCACATTTGCAAAACTTAGAGTCTGTGCCCATAACCTTCAAATGGAAGCAGCACGATTTAGTAGCAGCAAAACACCTAGAGATGAACGATTTTACCCGTACTGCAAGTCACTGAATATTTTCTCAGTTGAAGATGAAATCCACTTTCTCTTAGTGCCCCCTTTTTAGCGAAGAATGTCAAAGATTTTTAGAAAATATCCATAGACATTTTCCATCTACTGCTTTACTGAGCGACTTTAAAAAGTCTCTGGAAAAAATTCCAAACTTTTAAGTTACCCAAGTAGCATCTATAAACATGTAGTTTTATAACTTTTTGTTAAATATTTAGTTGTGTTTCTATTGAGATAATTGTTTTCTTATTGTTGCGTAGCTAGACGTATCTTGTAATTCGCAGTAGACATTTATGCAGTTAAGGGCCATCTCGGCCTAGATACTTGAATCGCAAAAAAAACAACAGCAAATAAAATTGGTTTCGCTTCATCAGATTTCCCCAGTCCTATTCTTGGCTTCAATCGCAACACAAAACAACATTGTTTAATAAGATGCTAGAACACGTGACACGAGAGCTACGTCATCTTCATTCTGATTGGCTGATCCTCTTCGGTGGGCAAAACAACTCCTTCTATTGTGTTGAATAAGTCTAAAGTATGGTAACAACTTTCTCAATTTGTGAATTTCAGACCAAGAAATGTTCGGGAATTGGGAGGTTCAGATCCAGTGAGAGTGCGAGTACTGTTAACCTCCCGCGCAGCTAAACATTCAAACTCGTACTTTCTACTTTCTGTGTTAAGATATCTGTGTTAAGATATCCTGCTTTCGGTGTTAAGATATCCTGCCTTGAAAACAATCCAGAGATTTATTGAAATCAATAGATCTGCGTCTATAGTCGGACAATTTAGAGACTGGTAAAATACTAGAGGGTCCTATCGTCCTTTGAAGATAAATACGAAGCTAGTACTATATTCTCCGGAAGCCATTGCCTACTTTTACTAAACGTTCGCTATCATGAGTGAAGATGAATCGCTATCCAAAGTTCGCTTGAACAAGAATGGCATTCCAGGTAGCGAGAATGCCGTTGAGTTATTCTTATAATGTTTGAATAACTTACGTCCTTCTTTTAACCATGGAATATACGCTCTATGAAAGCATCTCCGTGTAGTCGCTATCTATGTCTAGGCGCTTTCCAGAGACTTATTACGTCCAGGCGGTTCCACGACAACTGCTCTTAAATAAGCCTTTATATTTTGCTCCTTTTCAAAATAAAAGGTTGCCTTTTCACGTCTGCCTTTTATCAAGGCCATTGCTTATGAATTGAACAATTATCGTGGCCAATATTATCAATTTCAAACTCGCTCTGTTCAGTTCGAGATTTGTTGCGAAAGTCGTACTGGACGGCTCTTCGAGTACGAGTTTTGACGGTGATTCTCTCTCAATATGCGTAAATCGGTTGCGCAGTTGAGAACTCGTACTCGTACTCGTACTCATACTCGCACTGGATCTGAACTGGATCTGAACTGGATCTGAAACGCACTGAATAACAAAGCTACTCCAACTACCCCTGAAAGCAGCGAAGGTTTTGAAACTCTTCTTCAAAACATGAGTGCGTTTCATTGATAAATTCGTCAAAACAACCTTACAGGAACGTGAATTACATCGGAGCAATGGCAACAGTAAGCATTTGGCAAAATGTTCTACTCTGGACAGAGAAACCTATAGGAAATTTGCATATCTGCATACATTGACTGATTAGTAAATCGTACCAGTTAGTACCAAGGAAATTCTCTTCAGGCATAGGCATTTTGCCAAGTGTCTGTAGCAAGGTGAAAATGCTGCTTAGCGCGCCAACACACAACGGTGTTGTTCAGCAAGAAATAGCAAGTGTAAATAACAGCTGTTTTGCGCCTCGCTGTTCAAGTTTCTCTATTGAAACACAAACTAATAGTCGTCTCTCTTCCTGCCTAAACTGTACGACATCTTTGCCATGTGTCGAACTTGATTTGATTATAAAGGATTGTTGTATTGCAGTCGAATTCAATGAATAAATACTACAGATTTGATCGTATTTAATTATTGAAGTCCCTCGCAATGAAACAATTGTATTTAATTAAGTCAAAAGTCGCATTTTTCATGCGTCGAATACAAGGATTGAGTTCGAGACATGTGAAATATGGTGCATGATCATAGTCGAGGCAATTTCTGAACTCAACTCAGTTGAGTTCGATGCATGCGCAGTACGCCGTATACATAGAGATAAAAATAAATAATAGAGTGCATAGTCCAAACCGAGGCCTGAAGCAACCATGGGCACTGATCTCAAAAGAAAGACTGGATCGCGCATTGGCTAACAGAATACGAGGCCAGAGGAATTGCTTAGCGGCCATCTTGGTCTACCGAAGTACAAAAATGGATAGAACTGCCGAGGAGTTAAAAACAGTTGCTATAGATTAGACTAAGGTCAGAACCTGTTAAAATAGGTTTCGGAAATTATTTTAGGCTATGAAACTAAGCGTTTAATCAATGGTACCTTAACTGGAAGCGAATAGCACCCAAGGCCTATCTCTACTACTAGCAGAAGTCGATGATTAATTGTATTCCTGTAAAGTTCACACAGTGAAAAAAAGTCAAAGGTTTGTAGCACATGTATTTAATTTATGTTTATCTATATATTTTTGTGTATTTCAATCAGAGTTTCTCCATCTGATACAGCGATTTGTGGTATAATCAGCATTGCTTTACTGGTGCTTGAACAAAACTAGCTTTGTTAGTTGCTTCCTGACTTTCTTTTCGCATGTCTTTGCATTCAATTCCTTGCCAAGATGATGCAGCCGTATTTTGCAATAGCATAGCGATATAATTTTGATTAGCGAGAAAATGTGATTGTCTGTTGCTGGCAGATCTAGCATGTGGTTTTCAAGTACTGTGAACACCTTTTTCACATCTACAGCTCGCAGGACTGCCATTGCAACTGCATCTGGGATTCCAGCCTCATGTGGCAAATTTCCACCAAGTAGCTTAAGCAACCTCTGGAAACACTTTTCAGTTTCTTCACATACAATAAAGACACTGGGTGTTGCCTTGACCAGACCACCTCTGTCCTTATATTTTACAAAATTGTGCTCCACCACATACTCTGTTTGCCTTAGGGCTTTGCAGCATTCATCACATTTCAATCTTCTCTCTGCCATCTTCACAACATATCCAGAAATGTTGGATATGGCTGCTTTCTTAAAAGTGGAAATGCTGCTTCCTGAAACAGGTATTTCTGCATAGTTGTGTTCCTTTTCAATGCCATTATGGCCCATTAAATCATATTTTCTAATGATTGCAGCATCTGTTATTGACATCAGCTAACCATTTATATAACAGGTGTCTTCCAAAATGTGTAAGATGCTTGTTGAGTCCCTGCAATTACCATGGCCACTTTGAATGCTACTTCGTAGCAGCAAACGCTTGTAAGCAGCAGTAAATTGTCTTGAAGTAGGGTTTTTATTAAATCCCCCACAACATCTAATTGCACCAAAGAATAATTCCAGGTGGTCCTGGCTGAGTTTGTAAGTAAGCAAATATCTCAGTGGAGAATTTTCTGGCTCAACCCATTCACAAAATATGCCTTCAATACTTTTGATGGCAATAAGGAAGCCAATAAAGCCTGTCTTTCTTCGTGAGAAAACCATTTTAATACCACCAGTGTCAGTTAGTTCAAGGATATATTCAGATGCCTGTTTTAGGAATGGTTGCCATGCTGTTCTATTTGAAGTACGAAATGCAGACTTGAATCCATTTGCCAGAGGATTACGTGAATTTAGAATGTCAAAGAGACGATCAAAAGTGCGTATGAAGTTTATAGTAGCTGCAGATCCTTCAAACTGAGGTAGCTTTAGTTTGCCAGAACAGTATTCTATGGCATCTGCTACACTGGAACTTATGGCTTGAGCAGCAAGGTTTACTTTCATTTTTTGTTGTCTCCATTCAATGTGAGCTTTTTTTAACTTATTTGCAAGTCTCAGTCCTTCTGTTGTTTGCAGCTTATACAACTCTACAAGATAATGCAANAATAGATTTTGTTTCCATCTTTATCTTGCAGGATACCTCCATCAGATAATGTGTTGCGAACAAGTTTCAACATGTGGCATACATCAAGAAGTGCATACACATTTGCACCACTATTGTGTGGGTGAGGAAAATTTGTTTTTAAATTATAAGGATTCAAATTTAATCCAAGTTCTGACAACATACTGAAGTGGCATGAAGGGCCATCACATGTTAAAGAGATAACCTTAACCCCAACTTCCAATAGCTTTCTAAGGCACATCTTGATTAGATTTGCACGTTCAATACCATTTAATCCATTAACTAGAAAATATGCACATGGAACTTTCCATGTGCTATTTACAGCAACCACCATGAAAACACGTGCATCCTTAGCTAGTGGAAGTGAGTCATTATCATCTACACCAGTGCCAAGATCTATAAACCCACGGTATTTCTTCCCATCCCATTCTGCATGTGTGCGGATGGCCAGTTCATCAATCATAAGTGAGCAGTCTCAGTCCTTCTGTTGTTTTCTGTTGCAGAAATGACAGAAGCTTGAAGTGCATCAAAAGCTGGCTCCGTGAATCCAGGCTCAGCTGGAACTTTACTGTACCATTTCCTAATTTGTGCTGGATGTGGTAGTGCCAAATTTAGAGTTTTCCTAACAAAGTTGTATGCTTTACTAGAATAAAATTTTAATGTGATAGCAAATGAACGCAATTCCTCTGAATACCTGTATCTCTTATCTGATTTCTTTCTGGAGACAACTCTTTCCATGAGATCAAGGGCTGTTCCAGATAGTGACTCGTGGAGAATGCTTTCACAATGGGATGAAATTAAGCTCTTCTCCTTTAAGCATTTTATGACTGACTTTAATGATATGACATTAGCTTGTAATCGTCTTCTTTTCTGTTGTGAA
>OLMO02000301.1:8234215-8249014 GCA_900291935.2 Cassiopea xamachana
TAATGAGTGATGCTTGTGCATCCCCATTCAACTTGTTGGTTAAAAAGTGGCCTATAGGGCACTTCCAGAAGTGTTTTAGCCCAACTATTAAGAAAAAAACCACAGTCCACAAACCCTGAATACTTCATGTTCTTTGTATCATAAAGGACTTGTTTCTAACGGCCATACCATCCATCATTAAAGCAAAGTCAGACATTTCAGGCCTTTTTGTAGCTGCTCTGAAAGGTTTTGCAATACATCTGCATGGAATCCAGGCTCACAATTTACAGATGATATCCAGTTTCTTATTGATGATTGATGAGGACGTGAAAATATCTTGCGAATATAAAAGTAAGCTTTTGGCGAGTAAAAATGAACTGTTAAAGCAAAATTTTTTACTTCTTCAATGTAACGATAACCTCTAAATTTTCTTTTGGCATTTGGCAATTCACTTTTGAGCATCTCAAGAGTAAGACCAGAAAACTGGTCTTTTAGTAGCTCAGCAGGTGCTTGTTTAAGTAATTGGTTCCTTTTCAAGTTATCAATAATATCCTTCAGAGAAGAGATCTTTTTAGTTTGTCTTCTAATTTTCTGCTGTAAATCTTTGATTTTTCTTTTCAATTTTAGCTTTGTAGGTGTTAACTCAGATTTCTTTTTTTTCTCTTGCTTATGTTTGTAGTTTGTTTGGGTTACATGAGAAAAATCTTGCGTAAGCATGTTTCATCTAATGGTTTATTTTGATCTGTTGAATTACTTATTCGCATAAGCTCTCTTCTTGGAATTTTTTGGGGCGCCTACAAGTGTTGAGGGAAGTCAAAAATTGAAGGTAAAGCATTTCTCTTAAGCCTTGGGTTTGGAAGTCCAGGAGGAGTGACATAATCAGCTTCCTTAAAATGCTTGCTACACACAAATGACCATTTTGAAGGATTCCACTTATCCCTGCGAAAAGCCCTCACCCAAACTTCTCTCCTGTCTGCATCTAATGGGAACCTAAAAGTTGCAAATTACCTTATATCAACAAAAGAGCTCAAGACCAAAATCAAGCAAGATATCTTTAGAACATATCCAATATCATTGGCTATATTTATGTATATAGATGTGTGTGTATATATATATATATATATATATATATATATATATATATATATATATATATATATATATATATATATATATATGCCAATTCCTAAGCCTTGTTTGGGAAATATTTGGAAGAGGTATGCATGAAATGAGAGGTCAAAATTTTACTAATCACGAAATGGCGTCTTGAAAGACATGGTCAGAGCACTCTAAGGGGAATACCCAATAATATATAATGCATTCAATCTAGCTATGAACTGGAAATACCATTATCTACAAGAGACATTTGCGTTACCAAATTCATTGAAATTTTTGTGGTTCATCGAACAACGACGAAATACTATATTTGGCTTAATAACTAGTTTAAAAACAAGAGTACAGCAATTCATGAGGAAGAGGAGTTGGTGTTTTCTTAGCTATGTACCACTAGTTTTGATCCCAACCTACCGATGAAAAGAGATCGTGAACTCGGGACGATTGGCTGTTCCACTACTGGTAGGGCCATCCTTGGGAAGTTTCTGCCTTTCCTGGCAATTATAAGCACAACAAGAGATAACCATTCTATACCATAACAATTTTGAGACAAAATAAAAAGAATTCCAATTTAAGCACTTCCTAGGACGATAATTAAAAATATCTATCGTGGATCTGTCCAGAACGTGAGTGCACTGTATAATGCTTTCTGCCGTACGAACAATATGGCGGCAATACGCATGTTGACTTAAGCCTCGCTTGGGCAGGTAGCCCTCTAGTCTTTATTATTATCTTTATGGTCTACATCCCTATCCTTCAATCAAACACACTGAAAATTTCTGTCATCGTTAATTGCATTACCAAATGATGCAGGTTTGGTTAAGTTGACGTTTCTTCGGATCAGCATTGCGTAGCCAGTCTCTTATGATTCAAATAATACGCTCTACTGGTCATTTACCATTTGATGTTGCACAAACGTTCTGTCATATTGCTGATGAATGCTTTTCTCGCAACCACAGAATAGCAAATCCTGATGACACAACAACACAACAGAGCAAGAAAACGCGAGTGATTTAAATGCATATCAATCGCAAAGCACCTCGCCTGTACGCAAGCCAACAAAGGAATCACCCTCAATGTCACAAAGATCAGTTCTATCGTTTTTCTTGATGCATTCTCTGTGCTAAATGAAGATCCAAGAAACCTAAAACTTTAATGCAATTAAATAGCATCAAACAATAGAAGTCATCAAGCAATAGAAACATCATACAAAAGGGATATTCCACTTAAGGAAGCAACTGATCTCGCTATTGTTTATGAAGATAAAAAGTCAGAGGCATTTAGTGCAATCTCCAGTGCAAGGAAAAGGGTCAGTGGAAAATGGAAGAAGAAAAATAAGAAAGAAATTGGAAAACACAAATCGGCAACAAAGATTCGGAATTAAGGACTGCAAGGAGATAGCAGCTTGTAAAGAATCACAAGAAGACCAGAAAACCGAGGATAGAGGATCGAACGGCAATAAAAAGAACAGTAGGGAATAACAAATGAACACTAAAACATCCAACAAGCAAACGAGAACTTATTTAGCTAACAATCCCCATCATTCAAAAATAAATATGAGAAAAACTCAAGAGGAATTCCATGAGAACAAAAAAATTGATGCCAAAATACAAATTACATTTCTTCATAGAGACCTTTAATCTTCTTGAAAAAGGTCTTTTTAGAGCTTAAAACTTCAAACACAGCAGCCAATTATGATGCAAAGTTCGTCCATAATTTCATTTGCCTTGCATGGGTTCTTGGCAAAAAGTTTTAAAGCTTGTAATTCATCAATGAAATTTTGAAAGTAAGCTATTTCACTGAATGTTAGGTGTGTTTGTGGATTGTCAATGGGCCTATTTCATGAAAGACGTGACTTTTGTCAAACATTGAATAGTGAAAAGCATGCTACGGTTTCATGTCCCGTAAGTCACAACCCAAGTAGAATAAGTTTTTTTTTCTGGAAACACTATTGAGAACATTCAAAAGAAACTTATGTTTTATCTTCAAGTCTCCCCAGCAGATGCCAACTGTCCTGATAGTCACATCATTAATGATACAAGCTATCACTGTCACTATGAGCTGCCTGAATCTATGTTAAAACTCACAACTGTTAGCTCAGCTATTGTCAGGAGTGTCAAAATGGGAACCTGTTCGAATTGAAGTACCTGATGCCAACTGAAGCTATGTGGAAAATGAAACGTCTGAAGATGATCACCAAATGCAATGGTCAAAAGTTGTCAATGACAATGCTTACAGCCACTTGAAGAAAATATCCAGAGCAGGTGCGCAAATAGGGGCGTCCTGGTGATCTAGCCCCCTGCTCTTTATGCACGTGAGCAAAAGCACCCTTTTTAGTGCCCTATCTTTATGAAGGGGGCGTTTCCCTAAGATGGAAAAAGAGGGATTTCGAAAATTTTCAGAGGGCTTCGCCCTAGGCCCCCCTTTTCCTTCCCTACTGTAATAAATAATAGCAATAAGAATCATTGGTCTTCAGAGTAACAATATAAGTAAACGTCCCAAAGTATTTTCTCCACTAATGAATCAGAAAGACAATATTCACAGTCAGTATGTTTTTCTTAAAAAGTTTTGATGTCCCTTTTTGTGGATTGTACCCCTGTCCTCAAAAATGCGCAGTTGTGCACCTGTAGGGTAAAGTTGAAAATTTGTTCAGCAGCTTGAGTGAGATGATTCCTGCATTCACAAAACACCATTTTACGAAACAAATACATCCAATCAACTTAAGGGTCTGAAAGGTAACTTACCATCTAAACCTGACATGAGAATGCTACAAATGGCCTTTCCTTAAAACTATACAATGCAGTGGCAAGATGAATTCCAGTCTGCTCACTGGAATACAATACAAGTCACTATTGTGGCAGCTGTTTAATTGGCATGGCAATGACACTTGATAAGAACTTAGGTAGGTTTTGATGTAAATTATCTTCCATATTTAGTCATGTGCTCCGTCAAGTCAATTTAAAAATCGCTAGATTGCTAGTACCTTCATAGAGGCTGAGATATATTGTTGCCTCAATATCACATGGAACTATTTGCCAGCTTGCATGTAAGGGATCCAGTGTGTGCCACTGGAGGGTTGGTAAAACGGCGTGCTTCAAGAGTGAACCAGATCAGAGTCATACTACAGGATGCAAAGTCATCCTATAACTATGCAGTTCAGTGCTGTTTATCAATTGTATTTTTTACAAGCCTGCAAGAGCAATCAAGCAAAAGTACCAGGATTTCAATAAACTCTTTGAAGCAGCTCCTACGACTTATAGCATTTCAACAGCACACGTATTGTCAGCCTCTACAGAGAACAAGCTACAAATGAAACTTTATACAGCTGCCTCGTCATTCATTGGCAGAGAAAGTACTCTCAAGTGCCATATAAACGGTAGGAGGTCAGAGAGAGTTTCGAAATTTATTAAACAGGGGGTCAAAATAAATGGTGGTTGGAACTTGAGAAATGGCTTTAAATGATAAAGTGATGAAAAGAATAAGAACAAGTTGTCATAAAGCATAGGCCTACAATATACATAGAAGCACTTGATTTTGCCTTGAATAGTGGGCATGAAAAGTTCAAACAAAGAAAGAAAATGAAACCAGGGGTTCCTAAAAATTCGATTTCCTCAAAATTAATAAATGGGGTGTCCTAATAAGGTCCGGGGGGTTGGAAAAAATCGAAAAATTAATATGCAGGGGGGCATTTATTTGCCACCTGATAGTAGTTATTAAACATAGTACACAAGAGCCTCAACAGTGAAATTTAAGTTTATGTAGAAGCATTTGTAGCTTCTTATTGTGAAAGAGCTCGACAGCAAATGATCAATAGCCTACAGAAGATAATTAACAGAGGGTGAGTAAAGATGATGAAAGGTGATATTGGCGTTGCCAGCAAAGAAAAAGCTATTCTCGTTTTGTCAAATCCACATTTCCATATGTATTTTACGAGTTCAAAGCTTAGTAATTGACTAGTAGAAACATGCAAAGACTGNGTATTCTGATTCAAAGCTTGATATTGTATGAAAGCGGAACAGTTTTAGACAGTTTCTTAACTATGAGAGTTGCATTTGAATATTATTTCTGCTTCTTTTGGTATCTGCATGCAAATTGATTGCAATGTCCCATTAGCCACAAAATCAGTTGCCCTGTTAGTCGCAGAGCTTTTTGATAGGCATGGGAGGAATTCAAAAATTTTTCTCGTATTTTTTCAAACCTTAAGTATATACTCAAACATTAACACAGCTTCTGCCATTTAAAATGGACTACTTGGGCAGAATTTTCAGCAAATGCTGGAGTGCTCAAGATCACATGTCCCAAATTTGTCCAGTTAGTCACACAGATTATACACAGATCACATATACATAATTCTTTCAGAAATGGGAATAGTAAAATAGAAACCTAGGCCCCATCTTCACCAGTACGGATCACTTGCTGATCCGCACCACTTTTAGTTGCATCTACACTGCTCTGGGTCACTTTAGCTACTGATAGGTTATCAGTCTATATCAGTATGGACTCAAAGTGAAATTGAGGCCTGTAAATTGTAAATGAGGCTAGAATTTCTTAACCCATTCTCCGGTAATAGAACATTATTGATAAAATTGTCCTACCATATCCAAAGTCATTAAACTATGAACTTGAACTTGAACTCTACCAGGCTTTTCCCAAAATCAACATGGTCTTCTCTTTTCAAAGAAGCTTTCTTTAGTTTTTACATTCACTGGATATGGGCAGTACTGCGATCAAACAGTGATAACAACTATTCTTGTTCAAGTTGGAAGAGTCTATCATAGTGCACTGCCAAAGATGCGTGGTTGTGCTACAGCAGCTAACGAGTTCATGATACATAGCAAACAATACACAAGCCTACGTTTCGTTATTTCATCCATCTTTTCGCCGAGTGGTGCCAAATAGGCCGATACGGCCTCACTTGTGTTGGTGAGGCCTCTTTGTGAATCCGTACCACACGCAAGTGATACGGAACGTCCCATCTACACTTAGCTTTTAAGAGTCCAGATCACTGTTGGCCCTTTTGCTAAAAGGACCAAAAGTGGTACAGCGAGCCGTACTGATGTTGGTATGCATTGCTAGGAGCAGTGAAGACGGAAGGCCAATCTGCACCACTTGTGTATGGATCAACAAGTGATCCATACTGGTCTAGACGAAGCCTTAGTGTACACAGACACCATGGACCCAAAGGGCTCTACATGCTGTGCTGACAGTAATGCTTGATAGGCTACACTAGTGAAAAATGAGCAATTAACTTTTGGAACTGTCCTGTTGGTCACTCACGGAATTATTCTCAAAGTTATGACCACAGGTGATTCACAATTATGCCGTGTTGATGAATCAAAGCTTTCTCATGGCCATCAATTAGCAGAAAAGGGTTCAAGCCTGGTATAAGGATAAAAGGCATGGCTGGCATAGTAGGAAAGAGTAGCTCCTACGTGATAACTGCTCCCCAGAGCAACTTTGCAAAAGTAATAGATACCTTTGAGAAAATACAGAATAGAAACCATAAATCCAGAACAGGTTTTTAGCAATCTTCAGGTGTACTGGTGATTTGCAGCTTTGGAATCGATTGCATTAACAACTCTAATACTCTTTTTAGTCATTTATGGGATGATGGACTAAATATTAGTGATAGGGTTGTTAGTAAATTTTCCCGGAATATAAGTCACTTTATCACATATTTCTAGGGATTAATACGTCGTTAGGACTNTAAGAGTAGAAAAGGAGAAACTTATATTCAAAAATACTCGCAAAGATTTGAAAATTACATTCTATAACACCGTTTCTTTAAGGAGACATAACATTAAACTAGAAGCCTTAATAAAATAAAGCAATATTGATGTATTAGGATTAAATATCCCAAAATTGATAGCAAAATTGAATGATTCTATTGAAAGGACAAGAATGTTGTGTCGCGGTAGCGAGTATACTTTAGGTAAACTGTACCTCACTCTCAGCGACTTGAAATTGGTGATTCAGATCTGGAGATTGTTTGCATTGAGGTAATACCAAAAATGCAAAGAACTTTATCATTCTTTGCTGGTATAGTCACCCACCAATTAAATTTTATAATGAGTCCTCATCCTAATCTATAAGAATAAAGGAGACATCATGTCCTGTGGCAACAACCAAGGGATTAAGCTCATGAGCCACAGCATGAAATTGTATGAGCGCATAATAGAAGGCAGGCTGAGAAGACTCGTCAATATCAGTGAAGAGCAGTCTGGATTCATGAAAGGGAAGTCGACAACAGATGCCATCTTTGCCCTGAGAAAAGTACAAGAGAAGTATAGAGAAGGCCTCAAAGAACTGCACAGCGTGTTCATCGATCTGGAGAAGGCCTATGACAGAGTGCCAAGGGAGGAGCTGTACTGATGCATGCGAGCAAAGAATGTCCCCGAGAAGTACATTCCGGTGGTACAAGGCATGTATATAGAAAGAAGTGAGAGGAGTGAGATGCAGAAGAGCAAGGTTGAGATGGTTTGGCCATGTGAAGAGGAGGGAGGAGAGCTATGTTGGAAGAAGACTGTTCAGCATGGAACCACCTAAAAGGAGAGGAAGGGGACGCCCAAAGCAAAGATAGAAGGACACCATCAGCGCTGATATGCGTGCTGTTGGTGCGAGGGAGGAAGACGTGGAAGACAGGGACAAATGGAAGGCGCTAGTATCTGCCGCAGCGACCCCATACTAAATGGGAGAAGCTAGAAGAAGAAGAATGAATCCTTTGACACTCTTCTGAGAGAGTTCTAAACAAATTAGACTCTGAAGAAAAAGAATTAATAAAAATTGGAGATACGAATTGTGACCTGATGTCAAAAATAAATAACTACACAAAACGAACAAAATCTTTATATTATCTGTTTTACTTAAAACAGCAAATCAGAGATGACGCTCGTATTGCCTCTAAAATGAACGGAGATGACAAGAATGTGATTACAAAAGGCCTTATTGACCATTTTGCAACAAACAGAGAAAAATATATACTAAAATCCGAGATCATTTAAGTCAGGCATGGTGTACCACTATTTAATAATTGGGACTAGGCATGTAAACGCTTGGCATATTCTACAAAAAAGTGNGAAAAAATTAGAGAAATGCGATTTATGAACAAAACTGATTATTTATTGGGCTTGGCAACTATAGATTGGATGCAAATATTCTCTGATCTAACTTTTGATCCCAAGAGGATGACAAATTTTCATGAAATATCCGAGTCCGCATTAAATTCCAATGCAGCAATTAAAAAGGGAAAGGTGTGAACAGAGAAACCCCTTAGCAAAATCCTACCATAAAGGCACTAATGCGTGAGTGCGACAAAACAAAGAAACTGGCGCTAAACGATGGGAGNGTCAACGGCCCAAATACAAAAAACTTATAAATCAAGTCACAATGTCTATGTGAGAAGCAGTGAAAGACTACAATGCGGAGCACATTCGTAAAAATGATAACAATCCAATGATAATAATCAAAAACGAAAATTAGACGAACAGAATGAAGTGCTAGGAAAAACAAATAAAGCCTGGCTTGTGGTTGAAAAATCATTGCTTAAAGCAAAAAGCATCAAGGGCCAAGCATATCTTGCAGTTGTCCAATGTTTTTGCTGAAGGGTGGAATTTTTCCTTAAATACTTTAAGCAAAACGTATTTGTTTCCTTGACAAAAAGGCATTTATAGTTCACCTTAAAGTTTGACGCAAAATCATTTGATCCTTTTGGTCAGCTGTAAAAATGCAGTATAGAAACCAAGGCTGTATGCTCAGAAAGTCGATTGTTAACGCAGGTAGCATCATCAATATTCATGTTAATTAACGTTTTTGAGGATTGCCATCATGCCCCCACTAAATCTGCTCAAGCATGGTTAAGGGAAATTATAACTGTAAGGAAAATTAATGGGGATTATAGAGCAAAAATTCTGGTGCCAGACCAGTATCTGAAAAATTACGAAATATAAACCGGGCTTAAGAGTAAGTTGTTCACACTGCTCCGCTTCACTTGATTCACGTCACGAAGTCACTAAGCCATTTGTCAAGAGGAACTTTTCATAGCGACTGCCACGGCCTCAAAATTGATTGACTATCGTTACGTTCATTAACAAAGCTGTCTGGAGCTCAAAGAAAGTTGCCTGAGTGACGATGCATCAGATTCGTGTGTTCACACTAGCCCAAGAGAGATCCGATATCAAAATTAATCCAATACATATCACTTTCACAGCTGAGTCTGAAGTCAGCAAAACGAGTTTGAGACGAACGTAAACTGGAACAATGACAAAATTTAAAATTTCTCCAATTAAAATGGCTAAAAGGTATGAAGATGATCCAAAGCAGGGGCTGACCCAGGAAAAATCTGAGTGTAGTTTTCTTCTATGGGTGGGCGTTGCATGAATACTTTGGGCGAGGTAATTACCCATCTGTGAGATTCAGGTTCCAACAAATGGACTGTGAAGGGATGAGGTGAAACGCTCACAAGACATTTGATGATCCGTCAAAACACAATGAAATGGATTAAAAGAGGTTCTTAAAATGTTGCTTTACAGACCCACTAGAGGAGGAAATACTGCGAGAGGTTTACTGATATCATTGCTCTGAAGGCCAATGACTTTTATAGCGAACTCTTATCATGGTAGGGGAGGAAAAATAGGGGCGGTAGCGATGCCCCATTAAAAGTTTCGGAATTACACTATTTTCATCTTACGAAAGCTCCCTTTGTGATATAGAGAGGGCACTAAAAAGGACACTTTTGTTCATTTGCTGAAAAGGACTGGGGTCTAGACCCCCAGTACCCCCTAGTTATGCGCCTGCTACTTATACTTATTGTATGCATCTTCTGGCTATCAGACTATATAATGGAATTTGTTTCCCTAAACTATGCATGCAGGGATGAAACTTAAGGGGGATATGGGGTTGAGTCATCCCCAATCTTTGAAAATTTGCCATTTCGCAGGGCAAAAACGGCAGTACAGTGTATTTATGCAGGGCAACTTACTGGACTCAAATCTATTGACTGAGAATATTTTCAACTACTGTTACTGAAAAAAGGTCGCAGAGAACACTGTGGCCCACTCGCTGATCATAGACTTCATTTTGACAATACAAAACGTCTGGCTTACACCGTTTAGAATAAGAATATTTCAAATGTAATGATACATAATTTGCATATAGTAGTGCCTTGTCTTCATGATTGAGTATAGGTAATAAGCATTCAGTCTCCTCCCAGACCTTAGGCCCCATTGCTTCCAAGGTGCCTACTCAGATACCATGACCTATCTAGTTCGATAAAGTACAACTCATTCTTGCAAAGCAGCTTGTGCGTCCATATGAAATGACTGTCCAAAACTGGCTTAGTGCTTCAGGAACCCTCGTGAGACTGTTTGAAAGCTGCTCTTCTGCTAACAGTTAGCATCAGACGATTTCCTGATCACTAGTGGCATTAGTGAAAAATTTTTTCATTGGATAGTGAAATTGCTATCAAATCCCACTAGTTCTCCCACCCTAATTGAGCACTAGTGTCAATCATCTCTTCAAACTTCCGCTACAAAAAGTTTTTCCACTACAAAGCTATCTCAAAATTGATCAACTTTATTGGTACTTATGTAAACAATAGGACAAGGGAATATAATGAAACACTTGACTACGCATCATTTTCTGTCAAAGGATGGGAAAAATAAATAGCATGAGACCTCAGGTCTCTCATTCAATAAAATGGCGTCAGAGTCAAATTGTAGATTCTGACTATTGTTCAAGCGACAATACCACTAATCTGCATCCGCCCCTGAAAAGTATCTTCTACAAATGATAGTTCACATTTTCCTTGCAGCTGAAGATACCTGATAGCGAAAGAAAATACCGTCTCGCGAGGTAATCTTGAGAGCAGTGTGCAATAGGCATGGTCTAGTCGCTAGCATGGTTTCCGATGCACTTCATCTGCTTATATAATCAAAAATGTGTACAAGAAGGGAAATGATTCCTTATTCATCAATATAGAATCGAGATATGAAATCTTCTA
The DNA here is from genome assembly GCA_900291935.2 of Cassiopea xamachana. Taxonomy (NCBI): domain Eukaryota; kingdom Metazoa; phylum Cnidaria; class Scyphozoa; order Rhizostomeae; family Cassiopeidae; genus Cassiopea; species Cassiopea xamachana. The sequence goes on from OLMO02000301.1 coordinate 8,245,305, forward strand.
TGCTCTTAACAAGACTTCAGGCAACAGTGGATCTATCAGGATCATCACCCCTGGCAGGAAAATCAAGATGTATGGCTTCCCCTGCATGATGTTGTAATAAATGATGGTGACCATCTGGCAAAGACGGTTGAGAACTCCGAAGAAACCATTCCTGTCTCTGATCGCTTTGAAAATCCTTTTAAGGTGGAACTGAATGGCATGCAATACCAGGAAAAAGAAATTTAGACCATAACATCATATCGGAAAAAGTGTACCAGGAAAGCGAAAATTCAGGCCATAACATCATAATGGAAAAGGGGGAATTTTATACTGTAATCCAGATTCTTTGTGATCAACTAAGTTTTGAAAGGAAAGTTAATTATCAACTGCAAAATCAGAGTTTTATTTTGTTGGAAAAATTATCAAAATTGGAAAAAGAGCTAAACCAACAAGTGACATCAAATTCTCATGAGGACCTTTCCAAGAAACATGGTCGCAATGGTAAAGAGTAATCAATGGTAAATCAAAGCTGTAAGAATCATCCTCCATCCTTATTAGACCAACCAGAGCTTAAATTGAGAACGAAGAATATGAAGAAAAATAGAAAACCATCTGTAGATAAGAGCAATTGAAAAGTAAACACTAAGATATGCACAACTGAACAAGGAAATGTTAATAAAGCTGCAACCTTATGAGTGGAAAAAGGGAACGTTGTCATACTTGGAGACAAAATTATTAATGGCATTGATGAAAAAAAGACTTGGCAGCAGTGTGTCAGTTACGGTGAGAAGCTTCCCTGGATCTGCAAATTGATGATCTTCTTACNCAGAATTTTAGATACACTATTACAACTCAAGTCAGAAATTGAAAATGAGCTACCAACTTGTGAGGTAATTTTTTCAACTTCTGTAAAAAGAATGGACAACCAAACTGATTCCTTCTATAAGAAATTTGTTGATCTGAACCTATGTCGCATTGATAATAGTAACATTGGTAATAGAGACAATGGTCAGAGAGGACTTCATTTGAATAAGTAAGGTATAAAAAAGCTCGCAAGCAATATCTTAGCAAAGTTACATAATGTTTGATGTTAAAAAGGGCACGAATAGAAGAGACTCCTCTTTAGATAGGAGCAAAGGCTACTATCAGCATCCACTAGCTTTCCAGAAAGGCTTAAGCATTGCTTCTCTTAACATTAATGGTCTTAGAGGTCATCTTGATGAAATTCAACAATTTTTGCATAGTTCCAGTATTCATGTTCTTGCATTGAATGAAACTAAGCTTGATCCTCATTACCCCAATGAACTATTATCAGTACCTGGGTACCAGCATCAGCACCTTGATAGGACTTGCAATGGGGGTAGCTCTCTCTTTTTATCAGGGACTCACTGGCATACAAACTGAGAAATGAGGTTCCCATTGAGGACCTTGAATTAATTGGTGTGGAGATGTAGCCGCCTAAAAGTACACCTTATTTCATCATTTCATGGCATAGACCAGCTGGTGCAAGTGTGGGAACCTTTGATAAGGTTGAAAAAGTTCTCTAGTATCTCGACAAAGAGGGAAAGCAAACTATCCTTCTTGGAGATAAAAACTGTAAGAGTCCAAGAAGTGCCTATTGCTAATAATTCTAATCATATCTGCAGCTCTTATGAGCTCTTTAGCTTCAAGCAGTTACTTGAGGAATCAACCAGGGTTACGCCAAATAGATCTTCCATCTTAAATCATATTGCAACAACATCTCCAAGTAACATATTTGAAGCTGGAGTGCACAAACTTTTCATAAGTGATCACTATATGGTTTTTTGTGTTCGTAAGTTTGAAGGTGCAATGAAAAAGTATAGCAAGATCATTCAACCTAGATCTATGAAAATTTTGATAAGGATACATTCCTTACTGATGTCGCTGGCATTTGTTGGGAGCAAGAATAAATGAAACTGATGGTGTTGATATTCTTGTAGCTCATTGGCCATCTCTATTTTCATCTACTATTGATAAGCATGCCCCTCTTAAGTTCATTCAGGTATCTGAGAGGTACTGCCCATGAGCAAACACAAATTTGAAAAATCAAATGCGAAGCAAGGATAAGGAAAAGACAGTTGCTATTAAAAACAAGTTACCACTTCCTACGAGTTCATATAGACATATTAGAAATAAAATAAACTAGCTAAATACTGAAAAAGCAATACTTTTTTGAAAGAATATTTCAAGCTAAAGGTAACACGAAGGAATCGTAGAGGACAATTATCCAGGTTATAAACAAGTGATCAAAATCAAGAAAAAACGGCACATTGACAAAATCTGGTAGTGATATTGATAAAAGCAGGATGTAGCTAATAACATGAATGCATATTTCAGTTCAGTTGGCAAGGACCTTGCAAGCAAGATTGAAACTGTTCCAAATCCAATGGTCACAGGGAAATACAATCTGAATCCTCACAATAAGCAATTTATTTTTAAGGCGATAGGGGTACAAGACATCTGAGAAGCAATGGTTAGAATGAAAACATCGAAGAGCTTTGGAAGAGATAAAATATCTAGTTATTGAGGGATCGCTAGCTCTCAATTGTAACACTTCTCTCGGAACTAGCCACTCTGCTGACTCGTGGAAAAATGCTCGCATTTCACCGACTTTTAAGGAACGAGATCAGGCTGAAAAATGAAACTACCTTCCAATCTCAATTTCTCAATGTAATTTCAAGGTTATTTGAGAAGATTGTGTTTAACCAGTTATACCAGTATGTAAGTGAAAATGATCTAACACATCCAGGTCAATCAGGATGTCAGAAAAGCCACTCTACATTGTTTACTTAAAATTACGGATGACTGGTAGAGTGGAATTTGACACCGTTGATCATGATCTGCTCTGCAAAAACTAGAGCATTATGGTATTCAGCAGAATGCGGTATCTTCATTCCAGTCTTATCTCTATAGCAGAAGGCAGTACTGCAGCGTTTGGGGGGGGATGATTCTTTAAAAGGCGAAATTGAAGTCGGCATACCCCAGGGGTCATGTCTTGGACCACTTCTCTTCTTGATCTACATCAATGATCTCCCAAAAGCTGAAAGCTGTTTGACTGTGTCTACGCGTGCTGATGATACTAGCTTTTGCTTGAAGTCAAAAGATATTTTTCCACATAATAGGGCTATAAACAAAGATCGTGAGGACTTGATTCCTGGTTCTCAATAATCCTGCAAGGAATTTAAAGCTTGACATCCTTGGCAGTGAGTTTTATTTTGTCGCAAAAACCAGGTATCTTGGTGCTCAAGTTGATAACAGTTTAGATTGAAACAAACACAATAAAGTAATATCTTCCAAAGTTTCCAGAGCCATTGGATTTCTAAAATATGCAAAAATTATCCTACCTATTGCTTCTGTGGAAACATTGTGCACAAGTATTGTGGAGGCCCATTTCCGCTATTGCTGTTCAGTATGGGGTTGCAGTGGTGCAACTAACATTAATCAGCTCCAAAAACTTCAAAAAAAAAACTGCTAGAATTTTGATGGAAAGTAGCTTTAATGCCCCTAGCGGACCACTCATTACGAGCCTCGGTTAGGAGGCTATTCGTGAGCTTGTAGATGAGGTATCCAAACTAATCGTTTAAAAATCTATCGATGGGCTTGCTCCGCAGTACTTATTTAATCTTTTTAGAAAAAACTCTAAAAAGAAATAGTCTTCCAAATACAACTACTGATTTGAAGATTCCAAAGAAAACGGCAAAAAATGGCCA